>JAOXJP010226922.1:0-11397 GCA_025762735.1 Platanus orientalis | reverse complement strand
GGTACTTCTAGGAGAAAGAGTAGCTAATAATCTGTCTTTGATCAAAGGACTAGATTCAATGAGGTCTTCTCCATTTCAAGAGGATAGACAACGGCTAATCTGTCATTCGAAGGTATCTTTGTAACCAACATTATACTTTGTACTTTAAATTTTTAGTAAATTTTTCTTTTCATTGTTTATATTGGGTGCCATTGTCTGTTGTGAAAGTCTTCGTTCTAGAGGCATTACTGAATCTGAAACCCTTTTGATAATTCGAATTGGGAAGACTCGTACACTTGTCAATTCCAGAACAAAAGAATTTTTGTTGACCACCAACAAGATGGTCTAGTGGGGATAACCGCCTCATCTGGCATTTTGAAAAAAGAGGTCATTTTAGCATTAAATCTGCCTATCAACTATCTATTGCCCCTCCTCTTATTCCCCCTTCACAAGGTATCCCTTTTCCTTGGAAGAAAATTTGGAGTATAAATTTTCCTCCAAAAATCAAACACTTTGCTTGGAGATCCTATATTAAAGCTCTCCCTTTAAGAGTGAATATGAGTCAGAGGAATATCAATGTGAACCCTCTTTGCCCCTGGTGTCTTGTCTTAAAGTCAACGAAACTACCTCTCACTTTTTCATCAAATGCCCCTTTATTGAGAGAGTTTAGTTTGAATCTTCTCTAGCTCTTAGAGTCATCTTTGAACCTTCAATCCGTTTTGGGGAATGGATAAAAAAATGGATGGACCTACCTTGCTTTCCTAAAAATGATGTGAATGATATGAGGGCAAATCCTCCACAACATGCTTAAATTACATTAAACGAAAACTAGCTCTAAAAGCCGGCACGTTGCCATAAATGAACCTGGCCTTTCAACCTGGTTCTTAAGCAGTTTTTTTGGTTCAACCAAACCTGGGTTTTCCCCAGTTAAAAGCATAAATATCGACTAATATCTATTTCTCGCTGGCGCTGCACTCTACGGTATTCGGCTAGCTTGCCGGTTGCTACTTCTCCGGCAAGGTAGCAAAATGGTCTTCCCTTCTCTCTCTCTTTCTCTTTCAAACAGTAAGGTTTTTTTAATGGTTTTCAGTTCTTTCCAATTAGTATAACATCAAAGCAAAAATTGATGGTGAGCCTAACCATGAAGTTTCCGGCGGGGGCCATGGCGAGATACCAGTCCTGAAAGAAGGAGCGGCAACAAAAACAACAATTGTAACCAGAGAACTCAATATGGATGAATATGATAATTTTAGGGAAAAAGTATAGAGTTCTTAACAAGGAAGATGCCATTACTTATGATGAAAGAGGCAATAGAATTGTTGCTTACTCCTCAAGGACTCTGACTCGTTTAACTAACCAAACGAGCCTCATCCTTGTATCATAGACGTGGGTCTTCATGTCATATGAAAGGATGTGGATGCATGGGATGATCTCATCATCAGGATAATCCATTGTAATATGGTTGAATTTGAGGAAAATTGATCAATTGTAAGTTTCATTACAACATTCTATTAGTTGTTTGCATGAGAGAAAGAGAGAGAAAAGAGTATTTGGCTTTAATGGATGGATGGGTGGAAAAACAAAGATCAGGTTGCTACTTTATCGGGGAAGCAGTGGCCAACGAGCAGACTACCTTGCCGTAGAAGCAATGGTGCAAAGCCTCCTAGTTCAACCTCACGTTGATAGCTAAGAAGGGGAAACAAAAAAAAAAACACAGAATCTCTCTGCAATTAGAATCTCTCCAAATCTCATAAAAATGCCAAAGATGGCTACTGCCTACATCCTCCTTTTTTCCATTTTAAATATCCAACCAAAGAACTACAATCTAAGAAACAAACTAGGAAACAAATAACAAATAGGAAACAAACTAAACAAGCTAGGAAAGGAATAACAAACAAATAACCAAATTTGAAATAGCCAAATATGCTTCCTAAAAATCCTCTGTCTATCAGTAGAACACCATGATTTAAGGAACAACTTCCTGATTTGCATCAATTGCCAGCTCCCCTGAGGAACTTGACTTCGACAAGTTTTGACGAACGTAGACAGCAAATAAATCTGGATGTAAGCACTGGAGTTCCGTGGCCTGCAACCAAACTGATTATGAATTGGGACGATTTTTCCACTACACTAAAAACTTGTAGTATCCCCCTCGATGGGTCATAACAAATTGATGATCAAGGATAGATGCAATCTCATCTCGATGAGCGGTGTTGTTAGGAACACGAAGAGTAGGTGCTTGCAATGCTTCTGTAGCTAGAGCTATGGACAGTTCAGCTGTATCACCATTAAACTGGTGATATCTTCGATGTTAAAAACTGGGCTAATACCAAAATTAGAGGGAAGTCAATGACATACGCATTCGTGCCCAATTTCTTGGCGACTTGAAAAGGACCCGCACGTCATGCATGCAGCTTGGTAAAACTCCCTGGAGGAAATTGTTCCAGTCTTAAGCGAATAAGAACCATATCACCAACATCGAATTGCCTATCTTTGCACCTTGTATTTATAGAAGCCGTATATGATTCTGTATTAAGGGAAAGGCGCCGCTTGACTTCTTCATGAACGTCCCTCATATAGCTAGAAAATCTAGTGCAGCTTCACTTGGTCTAGGAGGCAAAGATAACGAATTGAGATCGAGGAGAGTGTGAGGTCAAAATCCATAGACCACTTCAAAAGGTGTGCACCCTATTGATCTGTTAACAGAATTGTTGAAGGCAAATTCTGCCTGTGGAAGTGCTAGATCCCAGCTGGTGACATGATCCGCAACGAGGCAACGTAATAAATTTCCCAAACTCCGGTTGGTCACTTCGGTTTGACCGTCTGTTTGGGGGTGGAAGGCACTAGAAAACATCAGTTTCATCCCCATTTTTGTCCATAATGTTTTCAAAAAATAACTCACAAATTTTACGTCTCTATTAGACACAGTAGAGGCTGGAACACCATGTAATCTGATCACCTCCTATAAAAATAGTGCCGCAATCTTTAAAGCATCATAGGTCCTGTGACATGGAATGAAATGAGACATTTTTTAAAAACAATCCATGACCACCATAACTGAATCATGCTGCCGAATAGTCTTAGGCAACCCAAGAACAAAATCCATGCTAAGATGTTGCCAGGGCTTGTCCGAAATTGGGAGAGGAGTATAGAGTCCTGCTTGGTGCTTAGTTCCTTTGTTTATCTGACAGATCCGACAATGGTCCACCACCTTATGCACATCTTTACGCATCCGAGGCCAATAAAACTGATCAGCAACAATGGCATAAGTTTTATCATATCCGAATGCCCTGCTAAGCCCCCGCCATTAAGTTTTGTGATCACAAACTCGCGAAAAGACCCATAAGGAAGGCACAGCCGTGTACCATAAAATAAATAACCATCTTTTAAAGAATATTCACCACCAGATATGCTTATCTTAGTGGATAAATTACTCCACGTGCTACCAAAATCCACATATTCAATGCACTGCATTTTGAAACTATCAAATCCTGCAAAATTAGCTGAGAAAATATGTAGCAAATGAGGTCTCAGGCTTAAGGCATTAGCCACCTTATTTTCAGTCCCCGACTTATGCTTAATAACAAACTTGAACTGCTGCAAATAATCCATCCAACAAGCATGTCTAGCATTTAGCTTACTTTGGGAATTTAGATGTTTCAAAGAATCATGATCAGTATAGAGAATAAATTCTCTATGGATCAAATAAGGACGCCAATGCTTGAGAGTTTGAATTAAAGCATAAAATTCCATGTCATATACTGAATACTTCCAACGAGTGTCATTAAGCTTCTTGCTGTAAAAAGCAATGGGATGACCTTCTTGGCTCAATATGCCCTCAATTCCCACATGTGAAGCATCACAAGCCATTTCAAAAACCTTAGAAAAATCCAGCAATTTCATAACCGATGCTTACCCCATCTTTTCTTTAATTTTGGTGAAGGCCTTGGTGGTTGCTACACACTAAGAGATACTCTTGGCTTTCAAACACTCAATGATTAGGGCCATTATAGTGCTAAAACCCCGAATAAATCGCTGATAAAATGGGGTCAATCTGTGGAAGATCCGGACCTTAGAGAAATTCTGAGGTATGGGCCATTTTTGAACAACTTGCACCTTGGCGGGATCGGCTTCAACACCTTGATCAGAAATTATAAAGCCCAAAAAATTGGCTCTTTTCTTCATGAACGAGCACTTGTAATGATTAATATAGAGCTGTTCAGCCCTCAAAGTGTTCAAGACCTGTTCTACATGGGCTAGATGGTCCTGTAAACATCGGCTAAAAATTAAAATGTCATCAAAATACACAATGAAAAATTTACCCAAAAATGGCTTGAGAGCTTGTGTCATAACATGCATGAAGGTGCTCGGGGCATTGGTTAATCCGAAGGGCATGACTAGCCATTCGAATAATCTTTCATTTTGAAGGTTGTCTTCCACTAGTCACTAGGACGGATACAAATTTGGTGATATCCACTTCGAAGGTCGATCTTCGTAAAAATGGAGGTGCCACTTAACAAATCCAACATGTCGTCAAGCCGAGGAATGGGGAATTGGTATTTCACTATTATCTTATTAAT
Source organism: Platanus orientalis (assembly GCA_025762735.1). NCBI lineage: Eukaryota > Viridiplantae > Streptophyta > Magnoliopsida > Proteales > Platanaceae > Platanus > Platanus orientalis. Next base: position 6,838 of record JAOXJP010226922.1, on the reverse strand, counting down.
TGCCTAGCTATCTATGCACATCCTCCAACTACCATCCTTTTTGGGTGTAAGTAAAACTAGAACAACACAGGGACTAAGGCTCTCTCGGATGAAACCCTTGTCCAATAGTTGCTGAATTTGCCGGTTAAGTTCTTCATTCTCTGTTGGGCTCATGCGATAATGTGGCAAGTTGGGCAGAGATGACTTGGGAATGAGGTCGATAGCATGCTGCACATCTCGCATTGGTGGAAGTTGTTTTGGCATCTCATCGGGCATAATATCTTGAAATTCTTCCAGCATTGTAGCAAGTTCTGTGGGCATGGAACCATCATCTTGCTTAACTTCATGACTCACCACCAATAGCACCATTTGCTCTTCAATTAGAGCTGAGAAAATTGGCGCATGGTTAATACTAGGACAGCATCTTTTTTTTGTCTTAAATTCTAAAATCTGCAAAGGATCCAAAACAAGTTTCTTACCCTTAAAAGTAAAGGAATAAGTATTGGCATACCCCTCATAGGAGACCTTCCAATCATAAAGCCAAGGTCGTCCCAATAACATGTGACAAACGGTCATAGGAATCACATCGCACCAGGCCTCGTCCACATATTTTTTTCCTAATGCGAACTTCACCAAACACCGATGCTTCACTAAGACTAAATTATCTTCATTAACCCAACTAATTTGATAAGGAGTAGGATGCTTCTCAATTTTCAGCCCCAAACGTTCTACTGCAGTCTCAAAAATCACGTTCATGCCACTACCATTATCGATAATGACTTTCAAAGCTCGGCCACCATGTTTCATGCGCGTATGAAAAATATTGGTGCGTAGCCACTCGAGATTAGCCTTAAGCTCCTTTTTAGTTCAAGTCAACATTCGATGGATCATGCAGCTAGGTAGATCCGTTGCATCTAAGTGTTCTTCTTCATCATCAGTGCCCCCATCAACTTCCTCTTCCTCCGCTCCTTCAACGGCTTCCATTTCTATTAATTCCTTTTCGCAGACGAAAGCTAGCTTCTTATCTCTAGTAGGGCACACAACAGCAAAATGCCCAAAACCCTTGCATTTGTAACATTACGGCCCTTCACCGATAACCTTCGCTTTTCCCTTTTGGTCTACCATCATTCTTCTTCCCATCGAAACTCCCATTTGCTTCTCAATACGCAACACTAGTTGATATGCTTCTTCCACGTTGATTAATCGTGCAATCAACATTTCTTTGCACAGATCACTACGCAATCCGGTGCAGTATCGAGCTAGAGTTTGTTGTTCAGTCTCCACAATCCTGCTACAGACAGTCAACTCATGGAAGCAGTCCGTGTATTGATCCACAGTCAATGACCCTTGCCTCAATTGTAACATCTCTTCCAACATCATTTGCTCATAATCAATGGGCAAATATTTTTCCTTCATCCATTCCTTCATCTCCTCCTAGTTAGAAACCGATGGGCGTTGAGTACGGTGCAATTGTTCTTCCACACTTCCCTACCAAGCTCGTGCATGCCTCTTCAATTTCATTCGGACATAACAAACTCTTCATTCCTCCGATACAACAAACCAATCAAAATAATCCTCAATAGCCATTAACCAATCTTCAAAAGCAATGGGCTCTAATTTTCCATAAAAATCCGGCACATCCACCTTCATCCTCTTAGTTAGTTCATCAAGAGGTTGATAACCCACGCCATGCCCACTACAATTTCAGGGAAAATCTTCTCTATTGCGCTGAAATCAAGGTCGACAATTCTCAAACTCCCTATCTTCTTCCTCCTCTAAATCCTCTTCTTCATCCCTGTCACTTTCGTCCAGCAACTCCTCACGAAATGGGCCACGCCCCCTCCTATTAGGAGGCCTAAGCTCCTCTCGAGCTCAATGCTCATCAATAACATCCAGTCAATGAGTGAGTTGCTCCAAAACGGTAGCGATTTGAGTGATTTGCTACTATACATTGAGTTGTGTAGGGTTTGGGTGGTTTGGGATTTGATTATTCAACATATTGTACGACTTACCACTACGGGTTACGGGCATGGGATGCTAAGTTCCTTGAGGAAGGAAACCTTGCTCTAATACCAAAAATGGTGCAAAGCCTCCTGCTTCAACCTCACGTTTATAGCCAAGAGGAGGAAATAGAAAAACACAGAATCTCTTTGCAACTGGAATCTCTCCAAATCTCATAAAAATGTCAAAGATGGCTACTACCTTCATCCTCCTTTTTTCCATTTTAAATATCCAACCAAAGAACTACAATCTAGGAAACAAATAACAAACAGGAAACAAACTAAATAAACTAGGAAAGGAATAACAAACAAATAACCAGATTTGAAATAGCCAAATATGCTTCCTAAAAATCCTCTGTCTATCAGCAGAACAGCATGATTTAAGGAACAACTTCCTGATTTGCATCACTAACACTAACCATTGCCCCTGACAGGAGGTGGGCACATCAGTGTTGAAAGTGATATGCGCCCCCCAAAAAAGTGTAAATCACTTTTCGGCCACTGATGTGCCCGCCCCATGTCAGGGGGTGGTCGTTAGCGTTAGTTAAGGGGAGCATTCCCAAACCTACCTCGCGGATCAGCTAATCCACGTCGTCTAGTGGTTTATTGCTTGTCCACAGGACAAAGCGTGACCTGTTAGAATGAAAACAGTAAAATACAAAAAAAAAATTGGGTCTTACCACCCTAGCAGACATCATTACAACTTCCCTGCATAAGGTGGGCCCACCCCAAAGCAGGCTATTTTCCACGTTGTACTATAGAAAAGAAATGCCGTAGCCAGCCAAGCATGGGAGCATTGCTAGTAAAATAAATGGTTGAGATCACTTGATTACACTATGATCTCTTGGGTTGGGTGGGATCCATTCAATGGTTGGCCCTCAGCCTAAGTCATATGAAACACATTTTTCCCTTCTCTATATACTAGAAAAATATTTAATTAGATTTTAATTATTTATGGGTTGTTGGGAATGTTTCAAGTAGCTACATTTTTAGTTTTTAGAAGTAGGTTTTTTCGCACCTGAAACTTATACCAGAAGGTCTATGAATTTTGGCACATGACACTTCATCATTCATTCATATCATATAAATTGCTTATAATTTTTTTTTTCGCTTTTCTTTTCATTCATACGCAGCGAAATTGCATATCATAAATCATAACCATCCAAACTCATAAATTAACCTATAACAAAATTCTCATATTCCATAATCCTGAAAATAATCCATAAACCATAAACCAATAGTCTAACAAAACTTAAGTCATCATCTAAAATCCAATACCAAGTCTAAAATTGACATCCACTAATTTGTTACATGTTAATGTAAGATGTTGTAAATTTTATGAACTGTAAAATACAAAGTATTGTATAGACTAGGATATGTGTAGAGTCTAAGAGGATAGTGGTCTCAAGTTTCATGAAGAATAACTTCAAGACATCAAGAAGACCTCATGAAAAGCTGACCGGAAGCATACAAGGCATTCCGAAGGATTCATAACTCATTCCGAGCTCAAAAAGATAAAATAGCTAAAGTAATGGTGGTCAAGTGAATTTAAGGTCCAAGGAAGGGTTTCAAAGGTCTATGAAGCTTTCTGAACCAATGAGGGATGATTCCAATGTCTTTATAGCCTTCCAAGTGTTTTTGGAGACATTACAAGACAGTTGGATCGATCCAAGATCCATCTAAACCTCTTAGTTCAATCCAATTTAATTGGACCGATCCAAAATAATTTTGATCGATCCAGATTGAACCAGCATTCCTTGGGTGGATTTTTCTAAGAATTCAGCACTTTGGATCGAGCCAAATTGCTAGAAACCGCCAGAAACGATTGTAACGGCTATAAAATCTTGTAAAAATGGAAATTAATAAGTGGAAATCATATTTGACCATTAGGGATTATTTTAATCCAATGGAAAACATGTTTCTAAGTCCATTATAAATTAGGGTGAGTGCCAGAAAGCAAAGTAACGGGTCTTAAACAAACTTGAGTATCTTAAAGTTACTTTGCTTAAACTTCTTCAAGTTTTTGTTGATGCAAGGGCATCATTTGTCAAATCTATGGGCAAAGGTGTGAAAGAAGCTCCAACAGTCAAACCTTGAAGACCAATACACAAGATGGATTACAACTTCCAAGAAGGTAAAGGCATGCATGTAGCTTCATAGGGATCATGTAGTATGACCCTAGGCATGTCCGCACACATGGTTGAATGCCCCAAATTGATCCCAAGTAGATATGGACCTTCCCAAGATGTACATATTAGTGTAATTACAGAATTCACTGTGTGTGACCGATCACAAACCCCATGATCGATCACAATGCATAACTCAATCTTCGTAATTGATCACAAAGCCCATGATCGATCATACTTAGAGTTTTTGACCTCCCGATGACTAGGCCCCTTCTCCATGACTGATCACAACTTGGGTCCTAATATCCTTGTGATTGATCATGGTGTGGTTGTGACTTAAAGTGGGGCCTACACCACTCGACACCCTCGAGCATGTTTTGGGGATCAGGAAAAAATGACCCTATAATATATAACAAACCCCATGATCAATCACGGATCTGGATTTTGAAGAGTCCACTAAAACTTCGTTTTGAATGTATGGCAAGTTTCTCTTGCCCATTTGAAAAGATTCTAATCCAAGGATTGTGAGCCTTTTTCGACCTCTATAAAAAGAAATGTTTCCTATTAGGACAAGAAGATCCTCAAGCATTTAAGAGAATGTTATTTGCTTTGCTAAAATGAGCCTTTAACTCCATTGCTTGAGCTCCAAGCTTGAAAGTTCCTCAAGAAAATCTCTCTTGGTTCCCTTTCAACTTATATTAGCTAACATCTACTTGAGAGGTGTGATTTAGGTTATCCTTTGAGGAAACCCTTTTGTGGTTGGCCTAGCTTAAGAACCTTTAGTGTCATAGCTTGAAGAAGAAGTGGGTGTATAAGGAAAATTCACTCAACAAGGAGCACTTTCACATGTGGTAAGAACAAAAACATCAACCAACTTAGTTGTAATATTTTCTATTCATTTTGCATTCATTTGCTTATACATTCATCATTTATTGCTTTACTTCTGCCAGAGACACCAAGTGTTGTTGTGTAGCTTGCTTGTGAGCAAGTAGTTAGGTTTTGTATGTTGAACTAGGTTGTATGTGACAATCTAAATTAAATATACCTAAGCTTATAGTGAGCTTTAAAAAAGTGGACATAGGTCTTAGTGCCGAACCACTATAAATCTTGTGTTGTGGATTGAGTGTGTGATTGTTTGTCTCTCTTATTTGTGCACATATTTCTCATTGCTTACTACGTATTTGTTTAAATGCCTAAGTAAGCACCTTGATGCACACACTCACTTAAAAAGATTAAAATCAATCCCAACATTGGCAAGAAAAGGTAGAATAAATTTAATATCCTATTCACCCCCCATCTAGGATAACATTAGAGACATTTCAATTTTTAAGAGAGATTTCAATCTCCATTATAATGCTCATAAATCTCTATACCACCTCCTTGTTCTTGCTAAGGTAAATCATTAAGAAGCAATTTCAAGAGTTATCCAACGGAAAACTCGAATAGGATTCAAAAGTCACATCTTGCTCAATGAGCAATCCCACACTATGTGTATAGCAACATCAACCTTCAACAGGTAAGTCATGCTATTTTAAATTATATTTACTAGTGTTTACTCTCGCCAGAGACGCCGAGAGTTTAGAGCACTACCGCTTGAAACACCGGTAGTGTAGACATAAGCACCTCATCGAATGTGTCAACCATTCCCACCGGAGACACCAGGAATAGACCAAGTACTATCGCCGAAAACACCGATAGTGTAGACTTGACACTTCTACTAGAGACACCAGAAGTGTAGACCACACTCACTAGAGACACCGAGTGTAGATTGGCTTGCTTTGTAAGTAGTTAGGCCTTATTTAATTTTAGCCTTAATTATACTTGTTTCAATCTTAATAAAATTATTTAGCACGGTTGTGAGCTTTTAAGAGTGGACGTAGGTCTTGTGCCAAACCACTATAAATCTATTGTGTTGTGTGCTTGTTGATTGTCTTGAGTACTTGCATTTATTTTATCGAGCAAGTCATTCATTATTCCATTCATTATAGTTGTGCACACGACACTTAAATTAAAAAGGCTTAAACAATTAAGTATAGGGAAACTGTCAACCCTATTCCCGCTCTGCTACAGGTAACACTATATTGTATGACGAAACCTCGTGGTCTGTAATTGATTCATAGATAATTAATTTACTAATCAAAAGACTTTTGCTGCAAATAAATAAGGTTAAGTAAATTAAGAAAAAGGGAATAAAAAAAATTGAATTATCCTATTCACCCCCTTTAGGATCATTATTGGACTTTCAATTGGTATCAAAGTTAGACTGCTCATAAACGATTTGACTACTAGAGTGGAAAGATTAAAAATTCCTATAGTAGAAAACCCTAGATGGCCAACCCAGAAGAAGCTTACTCAACCACAAAACCCTCATTTTTCAATGGGAGTAACCATCTATATTGAAAAATAAGGATGAAAACATTTCTCTAAGCCATGGACTTGTCCGTGTAGATGTCTATCCAACTAGGTTGGAAAAGACTGACAACACTGGAAGCAGAGTGGGATGAAACCTTAAAGAAAGCCCACATCACAAACTATAAAGCATTGAATGCCATCTTTTACACAGTTAACCATAATGAGTTTAGGTGGATATGATCACTCACTTCAGGTAAGGAAGCATGGGACTTACTAGAAGTAACCCAAAAAGGTACCAATGTGGTTAATAAGTCTAAACTTTAAATGTTTACCACTAAGTTCAAAGAACTTAGAATGGAAGAAGATGAATAGTTCATTGAC
>JAOXJP010226921.1:0-11397 GCA_025762735.1 Platanus orientalis | reverse complement strand
GGGGTGGACACATCAGCACCGAAAAGTGATTTACACTTTTTTGGGGGGTGCTTATCACTGATGTGTCCGCCCCCTGGTCTGTGCAAACAACTTGTGCACGTCTTTTGTGTGCACGGAATCCAGGGGGGCTTCATATCACATCAGGGGCAAATACTCATAGGTCCTGTTCCCCACCCAACCTAACCTTCAAGTCAGATTGAATCAGTAGGTTTTGAGTTGAGTCCAGGTTAGGTAGGCCTTGCTGGGGAATGGCAGGGACTAGCCCATGGATTTTTCAATGGGGGTAAATTCAAGCCCAGCCCAACCCAACCTGCGTTAAATGTAAAGAATCTAAGCCTGATCTCTCCTGATCTCCCATGCAACCTATGCTACCAACCAGGCAACCAAGTCACATTCTATCCCAGAGTTGGATTCTTTCAGGCCTTGTTTGGTTGCCTTGAATTGAACAGAAAAGAAAATTACACAAGAAAAAATCTAAATTTTCTATCATTCTTATGACTGTTTGCTTGCCAAGAAAAAAGAAAAAGAAAAACCTGTGCTACATCTTTCACATGAAAGGGGGAATCTAGGGAAGAGTCACTGAAAATAAAATTGTAGCCGACAAGTCAAGGTAGGTGCATGATAAATTTTGAAATTTGAGGATTTCTCATTGGCAACTAGATGGCTTGAAAATGATTCTCAAGAAAGATTTGCCAAAAATCACGAGAAAACCAGTCTTTCACGGCAACCAGACAGGGCCTTATAGGGTCCAACCTACCAGTCTTTCACGGCAACCAGACAGGGCCTTATAGGGTCCAACCTAGCCGATCATTATGTTTTTACATTCAAAAGCTCCACCGTAAGTCCTGTATACATGACTCATGGATGTAGATACATTCGGTACACGGCATGAAATGAAATGGGTCAAATCTAAGACCAGATCCAATTTATATCCATTCTTGACTAGATTTTGATTATAAATTGAGACTCCTTTTAGAATGCGACCTAGATTTGCATTAGTGGACCGAGAACAAATTCACCACCGTAGGAGGGCCGAGCAGCGATTACTAGAAATATGTCTAGGTTCAAATCCAGCTCGGCACTATATTGGATTTGAGTCAAATCCAGGTTGGAGTTTTGAACTTGGTTCGGGTTAGAGACGGGTCACTTTCATGCCGTACTTTAAAGCAAGACTATGCCTGTGGTCTAGCTGGGCCAGATTAAATTGGTCCGTCTGCATTTATGGACTGCCATCTTTAGTAGGGGAATGATGATGGTAAGATAAATGGGAGGATAGGGAAAGGTGTAACTCATTGCATATGTGCATGCACATAAACCACGACCAAACCAATCATTGTCCGTCTGAGCCGGACCACAAATATGGGCATACCAGGGACAGTTAACTGGTAGATTTCTGGGCCCAAAATCTAGCCTTTGGCATCCTTCTTCCTATCTCATATGTGTTTGTGCGCCTCGGATTTGGTGTGATTCTTAATTAACAAGGTCTGCCGGACATCAGGGGCAAACACATCAGCACTGAGAAAATGATTTACACTTTTTAGGGGGGTGCTTTTCACTTTTCCGCACTGATCATGTGTCCAACCCTAATGCTGGGCAGCCCTTGTTCTTATAGTAAGGGGTTGTACCAAATCCTGAACAGGGTTTTTGTATGTATCTTTTGAAGAAGATCTTGGGGAACTAGCAGATCTGTAAACTGAAATGAAGTAGACCTTGACAGAATTCCATCCAAACACCCCTCAGGTATCTCGACAACGAAGCCCATCAATCCCAAGCGGTTACTTGCAGTTGCCGGTTGTTGTGCCATTGAGTTTGAGCTGGGGAGGGATGCTAGGCCAGGTAATGAATGATAAGTTTATTGTGCCCAAATCAGGCTTTGGATTGGATCAATGGCGGTTGGGGTTGTTATAAAAAATAATACGTCAGGTTGTTAAACAATAACACAAATACAAAATGGATTACAAAAATATTTGTATGAAACTACTTACAGATTTTTCAGAATTAAGTAGAACAATAGTACCCGTGAAGTGTTGATTGAGGTGTGTCTGAGACACTGTCATTAAACTTGATTTTGCCCCCTTTTGGATCTCTTCCTCAGTGCGTAAGGGTTGCATACGGATAGACTCTAGGATTCAACGGTCTCAAGTGACATCCCTGTTATTTCGCACACAATAACAAAGACTTAGCGAATTCTCTACAGTGTTTTGTCTCAGACGAAGTTCAATTATAATGTAAACATAACAATATATTTTTAACTTGCATGTAATCCACATATATTCTTGGATATTTATAAAGTTAGCCCATATAATTGTTGGAGCCTGTTAATGGTCCATACTTATGGCTCATTATTTGTCTCCCAACAGTCATAAACGGCTAGCCCATTTATTTGTCTCTAACAGTCAAGTAATGGCTAACCCATTTATTTGTCTCTAACGGTCAAATGACGGTTAACCCATTTATTTGTCTCTAATAGTCAAATAACGGCTAGATAATTTGTCTTTAATAGAAAAATAAAAAATGGCTATATTAGTTAATTTGTTTTCTTAACTATAGAAACCGGTTTCTTCCATTAAACCAAAAAATCAAATCAAAAGTCAAATAATGACATATCAAATTAAAATTAAAATCTTAGAATAAATATTATATTGTAATTAATATATTAATTTCTATAGTTATTATTAATAATATTTTTTAATTTCTATATTTATTATTATATTGAATTTGAATTAAATATATCTAAAAATACAACAATTCCCCCACATAATTCGAATTCAATAGAATTTTGTTTGAGACTCAAGTGAAGAGCTGGGTTCCTTAGTACTAATGTCTTTGGACTTAAATCAACACTTAAGATAATCAAGATAGGATCTGCAGAATTTTAGTGTATTGAAATACTTAAACCAAAGTTCTTTTTATGCAAACCAACTATACACGATATACAAACCTTAACCCTAGACTACATAGAGGTCTCGATTTGGCGCATTTCGGCTCTGCGCACTGCTTGGATTTTCATGAGTGCTCTAGAGAACTTAGCCCTAGCTCTCATGGGAAGCGGCTTCACTTCTACACTCACATAGGTGAGTCTATCAAGTGTGCACTACAACTCAAGCACACCACCTACAAAGGATATAGACTTATTAAGAGCATAAAACTCAACCTTACATATGTTGCAGTTTGCACTGTCATCATCATAGGGTTGAAGCACAAGTGACAGTGCTCTCAACAAACTCCTCAATGACTTATTTTTACCCATTGAACCTATTCCCTAGGATCTCCAGTCACATAGGTTGAGTTGCCATCATTGGTTATCTACTTGGTGGGCTTTAACCTCATCCCCCTCGATGATTCAAACACTAACTTTTTAGTCAAAGGCTTTGTCAGAGGATATGCCAAGTTCATCTTTGACCTCACAAAATCTAAGGCTTCACGCCATATCAGATTAGCTGCCTTATCACATTGTGCCTTAAACGAATATGTCTATTTTTTTTCATTATAGGTCTTATTTTCAGTTCTAGCAATTACAACTGTACTATCACAGTGTAGTGACATTGGTGAGATTGGTTTAGGCCATATAGGCATGTTTGCCAAAAGTTTTCGAAGCTATTCAGCTTCAACCTTAGCCTTTTCTAAGGTTATTAATTCAGCTTCCATGGTGGAGTGAGCTCTACAAGTTTACTTTGAAGACTTCCAAGAAATTGCACCTCCACCTAATGTGAATACATATATACTAGTGGATTTAGAATCACTAGAATCTGATATCTAGTTTGTATCACTGTACCTTTCAAGTACAAAGAGATTTCTACTAAAGTGTAGTCCTAAGTCAATTGTTCCTCTTAAGTATTTTAATACTCTGATTAGGACTGTTCAATGTCTAGAAGTTGGGTTGTGAGTATATCTTCTTAATTTATTTACTGCATAAGCAATATATGTTATTATGCAGTTCATTATGTACATTACAGTTCCAATAGTACTAGCATATTCTTTTTGTGATTCACTAACACCTCTGTTTTTTATCAATCTAGCATGTGGGTCAAAAGGTGTTTTAATAGGTTTATTGTTTTCATATCAAAACTTTTTAAAGATTTTATCAACACAATGAGATTGGGTTAATGTAATGCCATTTGCATTTTTTAATATTTTTATTCCTAAAATCACATCAGCTTCTCCCATATCTTTCATATCGAATTTTGAAGATAAAAATCTTTTAGTGAATTTTACTATGTCTAGATTGGTACCCAAGATAAGCATGTCAACTACGTAAAAACATATAAATACACAAACTTCTTTATCAAATTTGCTATAAACACATCTATCACTACCATTTATAGATAACCCATTGCTTACTAGTACATTATCAAATTTTCGTGTCATTGTTTAGGGGCTTGTTTTAAACCTTAAAGAGATTTAATTAATTTACAAACTTTATTTTCTTTTCATGGAGCTACAAAACTTTCTGGTTATTTCTTGTATATTTCCTCTTCTAAATCTGCATTTAAGAAGTCTGTTTTAACATTCATTTGATGGATGACTAATTTATAAATTAAGGTTATCGTTATTAAAGTTCTAATAGTGGCTATTTTTGTTACAGGTGATAATGTGTCAAAATAATCAACTCCTTTATTTTGTTTGTATCCTAAGGCAATTAATCTTGCCTTGAACTTGTTTTTTGTTCAATTTATTTTTTAGTTTTTTTCCTAAAACCCATTTGCAGCCTATTGGTGTGATTTTAGGTGGTAGATCAACCAATTCTCAGGTATGATTTTGTAGAATTGAATATAATTCATTTTGTATGGCGTCTCTAAAAAAAGATGAATATAGAGATGTCACATCCTCATTGTAAGTCTTAGGATCATTATCTATTAGATAAGATAGAGGGTTCAATTCTACAAGTGTTATAAAATCATCTCCAAATTCCTTTACCTTTTTTTATTCTTTTTCCTTTTTTAAGTTCTTCACTTTCTGTAATTTTTTCACTTATCTTATCTAATACATTATTTTCAACAATTATAATTTCTTTACTTTTGTTTAACTCATTTCTATTTAAAGTTTTTTAATGGAAATACATTTTCTAAAAATTCAGCATCTCAAGATTCAATTATGGTGTTTGGCTCTAAAATATTATTTTCAGATTTTATCACCATAAATCTGTAAGCTGCGCTATGTTCAACATAGCCTATAAAAACACAATCAATAGTCTTAGGACCAATTTTTCTTTTCTTAGTTTCTGGTAAACCAACCTTCGCTAAACACCCCGACACCTTCAAATGTTTTATATTTGGTGTTCGTTTGAACCAAAGTTCAAAGGGTATTTTCTTAGTTTTCTTGTGGGATATTCTGTTTTGTATATAGCATGCAGAGACTATAGTTTCTCCCCACATACTAGGTGGTAAGTCAGAACTGCTTAATAAGCAATTCATCATTTCTTTAAGGAATCTATTTTTTCTTTCTACCATGCCATTTTGTTAAGGGAAATAAGTTGTTGTTGTTTCATGTATTATTCTATTTTGTTCATAATACCCATTAAAGGGATTTGACTCATATTCTCTTCCTTTGTCTGACTTTAATCTTTTTATTTTTCTATCTAATTGATTTTCTGTTTCAGTTTTGTATTTTATGAATATATCAAATGTTTCATTCTTATTTCTTAGTAAATACATTTTTGTGAACCTAAAAAAATCATCTAAAAAAATTATATAGTACTATTTACCATCTCTAGTCATAGAATTTTTTAAATCACCTAAATCTACATGCATTAAACTTAATAATTCAGCTTCACGTTGAACGAGTTTATGTGGCTTATTTGTTTATTTTGATTCAATGCAAGTTTCATACTTGTTCATATCACTTATTTTGAGTTCAGGAATCAATCCTAGGTTTTTCATATTTTTTATGTATCCAACATTCACGTGTCCTAAACGACCATGCCATATATCAATAGACTCAACAATATAAGCAATAGAAGAAGATGCATGTTCATTCTTATTAACACTCAAAATAAACAACCCTCCATTATAATAGCTTTTCTTAATACAAACCCCATTTTTTGAAATAATTATTTTGTCTGCTTCAATCACCATTTTCGTTCCTACTTTATTCAGTAAAATAACAAAAACAAAGTTACGACGAATTTTTGGAACATACAAAACACTATAGAGTGCAAGGGTTTTTCCAGAGGTCAATTTTAACATTACTTTTCCTTTTCCAACAACATAAGTGCCATGAGAGTCACCCATCAGTATGTGTTTTCCATCCCCCACAATTTTGTAGGAGGCAAACAGTCGCCTATCACCATATATGTGGCGAGTTGCTCTGATGCCCAAGTCCCAATCTTGGTTATCACCAATTAAATTGGCCTTTGTGACGACAATAGTAAAAACCCTATCTTCCTCAGTCAAATTTACTTTGGGAGTTCCATGTTTCAAAATTTTCTTTCTGTGCTTGCATACTACATAATGGTGTCCTGGTTTTTCACAAGTAAAACAATTTCTTTTAATTATTTTTTTGAATTGTTTTTTAGATTTGTTGAATTTAGTAGAACTAGTTCTATATTTAAATTTCTTGGTTTGGAACTTGGTTTTGCTTCTTCCAACATTCATAGAATCATCTTCAACAAGTTGGGCACCACTAAGGTAGTCTTTAGTATTTTCAGAATGATCATCCAATCTATTTTTCCTCTATTTGAATCTAGATTATGAGTTCTTCTAAAGATAGATATATATTTTTTGTGTTTTAAGGAATTTCTATAGTTTTTCCAAGATGGTGGTAATTTTTCAATAAGGGCTGCACATTAGTATTTTTCATTCATGATCATATCTTCTGCTAGACACTCATTCACTAATTTTTGGAATTCAATAATTTGGTCTTTAAATTTTCCATCAACCATCTTATAGTCTAAATTTTTTTCCACTATATATTTCCCACTCCCAGCATCTTCAATCACATACTTTTTGCGAGTGCATCCCAAATATCTTTGGCATGTCTCATCTTGCAATAGACATCATAGATGCCGTTTGCCAGAGCATTTAAGGTGTAATTTTTACAGAGACAATCTGTAGTATCCCAAGAATTACTAACCCCAGACCTAGTAGGTTCATGTTGATCTATGGGTTCAGAAGGTCTTAACTCAATAAGTACTCAAGACACGGATATAGTATCAAGAATGAACAAGAGTTTTTGCTGCCATCTTGGGTTATTACGACCATCAAAAGGTTCTAGCTTGGACAGTTCTGGTATAGGTAATTGATTTGTAGCCATTATAAAACAGCCTCGAGATAAAATCAGGTTTAAGATTGTCATAAAAAAATAATACGTCAGGTTGCTAAACAATAACACAAATACAAAATGGATTACAAAATATTTATATGAAACTACTTAGATTTTTCAGAATAAAGTAGAACACTGGTACCCGTGAAGTGTTGACCAAGGCATGTCTGGGACACTGTCTTCAAACCTGATTTCGCCCCCTTCTGGATCTCTTCCTCAGTGCGAAAGGGTTGCAGCCGGCCAGACTCCAAGATTCAATGGTCTCAAGTGACGTCCCTGTTATTTCGTACACAATAGTAGAGGCCTAGCGAATTCTCTATAGTGCTTTGTCTCAGACGAACTTCAATTATAATGTAAACGTAACAATATATTTTAAACTTGCATGTAATACACATATATTCTTGAGTATTTATAAAGTTACCCATATAATTGTTGGAGCATGTTAATGACCCATACTTATGACCCATTTTTTGTCTCCCAACAATCATAAATGGCTAGCCCATTTATTTGTCTCTAACAGTCAAATAATGGCTAGTCCATTTATTTGTCTCTAACGATCAAATAACGGCTAATCCATTTATTTGTCTCTAATGGTCAAATAACGACTAGAGAATTTATGTCTTTAACAGCCAAAAGAGGGCTATATCAATTAATTTGTCTCCTTAACTATAGAAAACAGTTTCTTCCATTAAACCAAAAAAATTAAATCAAAAGTCAAATAATGACAAATCAAATTAAAATTAAAATCTTAGAATAAATATTGTATTGTAATTAGTACATTAATTTCTATAGTTATTATTAATAATATTTTTAATTTCTATATTTTTTATTATATTGAATTTGAATTAAAGATATCTAAAAATACAACAGGGGTAACACTAATATGGGGAGTTGAAGTTAAAAAGTGAGCTTTAGGACTGCAAACATACAAATAGCAACCCTATGGGCTACCCCCTAAGCTCAAACTTGAAGCCCATTATAGTTGCTTTGGAACAGAACTATAACTAGTTATGCCAACAGGTATTTTTTGTTGCTCAAAGAAGTTGGGCTGGTCTCCTGGTCGTAGTCTTGAATTTAAATTGATGGACCTGGGCCTAGCTTCTTAGTCCAACAGGCCGTAAACTTGGACGGTCCAGAATTGATGTTGGACTGGTTTTGGTTGGGCAGGAGCTAGTGACAAATTTGGTGAGGTGGGTATAGGTGAATAGTTCAGACTGTGGACCAGAAGAGAATCTGATTCTAAGGTTCATCAGTAAATTATAAGAGCCAGCTGACCCTGGCCCAACCTAGTGCTGGTCCTGGGGCGGTTTACTGGCAAGCTGAACAACAGACGACCTCTCTTGTGGTCCTGTAAATTGAGCATCACTTGGCCTTGTGGTGGCTTTCACCGCTTTACATATACACGTGGGCACTAACTAGTAAACTCGAGCGGATGAACTCACGGCTAGCTTAAATATCGTATAGATTTAATGAACTTCCCAAATTAGCAGCCATGAAAGGATCACTAAGCTCGAGTTTCATTATTAGTTTTAGGAAAGAGTCGTAAAGTGATTAGATTAGCCATAATGTTGCCTAGGTAGCCCATCAATTCATTACTGATTGAATACGCCATGAACCTAGAAGGTGTTTGGCCCTTTTGGCCTTTCATTAATAATGTTAAAAATTTCAATTTCGATGGATATTTCACTTTAATAAGACACGTAATGCTAATAAAATTCAAAATCAGAGCGAAATCAAAATAATATAATAAGCATAATTACATACTCAATACTCAAAAAACTACAGAAGCATCAATGAATAATATGAGAAGAAAGAAAACGAACATAGACGCACTGCAAAGAAAATATGGTTCATTTTCGCTAGATCAGGTTTGTTTGTTTGTTTGTTTGTTTTATTTAATTGTCTGTTTTGAGACAGACTTCTAAAGGCGTGCCATTGATTGACACATGATGTGTTTTTGAATTTGATGTCTTTTATTGACTACCTACTTTTTCAACCGAACACTTTTTTGGACACTTTTACCCCCCAAAACAACACATGTCTGTTTATAATTCACCATATACACTAAAGAGGCATTTTTATCACAGAACATTTGTTTCGTATCTCTAAACATCATTATTTTATTCCTTTCAAGTTCCTCATCTAGTTCTTTGGCAATTAATCTCTCCTTGCTTTCTTTTCCATATCTTAATACAATGAGAGCAAATCCTTTGCAACAAGCTTAAACAACATTAAATGGAAACTGCCCTCAAAGAACAACATCTATTTTAAAAAATTTGAATTTTAACATTGGATGGGAATTTTAATACATGTGTTTCCTTGTAGATCTAAATGTGGGCCCACTTTTAGCCACCTATCATTCTTTGAAAGCAATTTCCGTTTAATGTTATTTAAGCTTGTTGCAGAGGATTTGTTTTCCAATACAATTATCTAGAACCATTGACCTATGTTACGTAATTAGGTTCTCTCATAGGATAAACTTGCAGTCTTTACATGTTAGCCATTCTATCATCCTAGTGAAGAAAAATTCTATATGGATGCTATTTGATTCCCTTTCAAAAGTAATCAGATATTCTTCTCTCTTTTGGAAGCGCACATATTTTTTTTTGCAAGATCACCATCTCAAATTCCACCCTTTCATCTCCTGCCTTACTCCTTTCTCCAAATCTGTACCTTCTATAAGTATTCTCCATCTCTCAAGAATTCCTTACACTAATATATTAATATTTTTCCTAAAATGTTTCTTAAAATTTCAATTTAATCCTACTTAAGGTGCATAAGCACTAATTATGGTAACTTCTCTTTTCCTAAAACAAGTTGAATTCATATTATTAGATTGCATATTCTTTTAGCATCAACAATTTCACCCTTTTGATTTTTATCTACTATTATTCCTATCTATTTATTTTACAATCTTCTCCAACATACCTAGGTTTATAACCATTAATTTTTTAGCTTTTTCCCCTTTCTACTTGGTCTCTGTTTTGACTCTCTCTCTTGTTCTTTTTTTTTCATTGAATCTACTAACCCCATACAAGAACCTATGAAGGTTGCTATGTACCAAGTCACTAGAAAAATCCCATTATCTTGGACTAGATTATTTACCCACATTTATCCATGGTATAGGACCTCTTTCCTACTTATCACCACATCTGGCAGTTGATGTGGTGCATTACTTCTAGGGAACACCCTAGCTAACCTTTGCCCTTTTCTTACTGCATCCAAGTGGTAATGCAGCGCATCACTTTTAGAAATTGCCCTAGCGTAAGATTGAAAAATGAATTTTTAGAATTCATGTTTTAATGGTTTGACTAAGGTTTTTGCTGACTCTCAATTTTGATTCCAACAAATGTTTAAAAAGAAGTCACTAAAACTATTTTGCAGTCAGAAGATCCAGGACCCCTCAATGTTTGCTAGAAGAACCCTTAATGTGGAATAGTACTTCTAAAATGTAACTTTAAACATAATAAGTGAATTGCTAATATAAAAAAATTCAAAATACAAAGAAAGGGAAAACCCAATCCTTATGAGAAGAATCCTATATGACGTGCATGCCCCAGACATTAGGCAAGCCTAAGGCATGAGGTGTGCAGCTCACATGTGTTTCACACTTTAAGGAATGAATTTTGAAAGGAATTGAGCCTCCTTGAGGTCACTTCCTTTGATAAGTTTGTCACCCCTTTTTAATGCAGGGGTATTTCCACACCAGGCTCGAGTGGGGAAGCCTGTGTGAGATGGGGGCACACTTGAGGTAGAGCAACCCATTGGAGATAAGTGACTCTTGTGAGGCGAGACCCAAGTGAGGTGGGGCTCACGAAGGAGAGTTTGACTGAGGATCTAGCCTAGCTTGGGCTATAAGATAAATGAATTGATTTGCCTCCCTTTACCCGTTCGAGCTTTTAGAGCAAGTGTTTGGTCATCCTACATCAAAGTGTTATCGAAGCAAGAGGTCTCATGTTCGAAACTCCTCACCGGGGGTGATTAATGAAAGGACATTTTCACACCAGACTTGAGTGTGATAGCTTGTGTGAGACAGGGGCACACTCATGATGGGGTGATCAGTGGGAGACGGTCGATTTGTGTGAGATAAGACCCATGTGTGGAGGGGCCCATGAAGGAGGGTTCAACCGAAGGCTT
>JAOXJP010226920.1:0-11398 GCA_025762735.1 Platanus orientalis | reverse complement strand
GGGTAACCTAGGGGTTCAAGGGCTGATTGTATACGCTAAATGCAGTCGAGAATGCCTGCGAAAATGACAATTAGCTTATTCTTTTTTCTTGTTTCTTATTTTTTTCTGTTTATTTCTTTTTATATCATGTAGATTGCTAGGGACTAGCAATTCCAGAACTTGGATCCATTTGTTAATGGCTTCTATCAAATATTCAAAGTGTACCATAAACAAAAATACAACAAAAAAATAGATTTCAGGATTTATATGGGAGGTTTTGATACCACTTATTGAAAGATTACTGTTCTTGATCATTAAAATTGGTAAAGTTTATTGATCAAATCACATATCAAAATATGTTTTCCTATGATCACCATATGAATCTCTAAGATCTAATCATAAAGGATATTTAGAATTACCTTAATCAATTAACCGGACACAAGAATCCAATTTGACCAAATCTTTAAAGTCTCCACACTTGCTCTAAAGTTCTTTGCACCTCTTCCACTTTCAAAATTGTTACAAAACCATATCTGAACGTGGGTAACTCTATATATAGGGATAAGGAGAGGTTAAATAAACCCTAGGGGGTGGGGTCCACCATCATGAATTAAGTCAAAACTGCAATAAAGAACTCAATTGTTTGATAATTACAACCAGGTACTTCGTTAATTGCAACAATCCCTATGACATGTTAGAATTGAACTCCCAAGGATAAGAATATAACATTGAGGTCCTTCCTCACAAACCTTTCCACAAAAACATCCTTCCACTGTACAATATCCCTCAATGACCTTCTAGACAATAAACTAGTCATTGTCAAACCCTTTTGGTCATTGGTAAATTATCTCTAGGACATTAATGGATCAATTGGACATTAAAAATATTTCTTAATTATTTTGAAAATCATTTTGACAAACATCTAATCAAAAACACTAGATCCAAATTTGTATGTCCAATCAATTCATGTTATTCCTAGACTGGATATTTCTCCCAGTCATTAGGGTAGTGGATTCCTTGTTGGGCACTTGTGTTCTCTCAAGCATCAAGCTAAGTATTTAAGCTACCCATGATATAGCCACCAATTAAGCATCACTAGTTGGCAGCTCAAAATAATCAACTTAAATAACTTAAAAAATACAAGTCCCTCAGGTCAAAGGATTAGTCTGTAACTTATGAACATCATTTATACTGATAATGAAATTTTACTAAATGTGTTCATTATGGATCCCCTTAATGCATTTGGATTATGCATCTACATGTAAGTCTAGAGTCCCACTCTAGTGATTGAGATTACATCACTCCATCACTTGGCAACTCTATACATAGCAGCCTTCTAAGTGATGTGCCCAATATCACCTATAGTTGTAAGGTTTGAGGCCTACAAGAATTAGATAATCAGATCTCACCACACATAATCCATGGGTCTAACATCCTACTATGTTACCTGAGGACCACCTATTTCATCTCATGAGATCAAATAATTATCCATAAATAAATTATATACATGTTATGATGAAACAAAACACTTTATTATAAATGTCAAACAAATAAATAACATAAAAAAATGTTGATGATTGATGGTGTATGGAACCAAGAGTGCCTTTACACCCGTCAGATGGTCGCACGGCTAGCCTAGGTCTCTGATGAAATGAACCCTGTACGACACTGAGAGAGAGAGAGAGAGAGTTAAGAAGCTAGATGTTGATAGGGGGCTGGCCTCAAGCTCTTCGATGGTCAAGTCAGACGATTGGGGGATGTAGAAGAGAAGCTTTGTAAATTAGAGTTTTTGTTGTTTCATACCTGGTGAGTGAGTCATTACCCATACTTATAGGCTTGAGTAGTCGCGTATCAAATGAGATTTAACCTGTCTCTTTCCCCCACGTTCTTCACTGCATCTCCCCTTGCTCTCTCTGTCATTTTCTCAGTATGTCAAGCTAGTTGTAGAGAATATTCTCTCTTGATAACGACTTCTGGGTTGTGCTTATCTTTAGGTAAGGAAGGCAAGGTCTTTATCTTTTTTTTGCTTGTCGGGGATTTTTAGATACAGGGTGCCTCGAGATTATGACTAGTCATTTGGTGTCAAGTGGTCCAGGCAACATCTTGGACATATTTTTGGATTACTTGGGGTGTCGGTTGCCGAAGGATGGAGTAAGTAACTTGATGTTTTCCAGTTGTGCCTCGGTATCGGGTAGTTAGGCGTCTCGCTGATGGCCTCAACATATTTTGGGTTGGGGGATCTCCGAAGGTTCTCTAGGTCGGTCTCCTTGGGAATTCTTTGGGTTAATTCCTTTAAGGTCAAGACACTACTAGTTTATCGGGATTAGTTTATAGGGACCTCTTTATCTTTCCCCATCAATTGCCCCTCATTCCTGAGCCCAGGGTTACGTGGCTCGAGAATGCGAACTATTTGTGACCGTTACTTTTCATTTCAATGCATGTGGCACGTCATTTCAGTTACCGAGTTGACATTGACTGGCGATAAGTGCTAATGATGGTTTCGCATTTAATGGGCTTTAGTAACTGAGGGGGCATGCTGGCATTGGTTATGAGTTATGTCAAGCATCGCGTCTCTTCAGATCCCTAAGTCATCAGACGGTCATATTTAAACCTCTTAAAGGTTTTGAGATTCGTGAGTCGCCTCATTTCCCGGGTTAATTTCACTATCCCGTAGATGTGTGACACACGTATAGTTGAGAATACTCAGGGTTGCCTATAAATAGCTCTCCTAAAATAAGGCTAGATTTTTTCTATCTCCCCTTTTTATCTCTTGTACCTCCTATACTTTTTTTGGGCGATTTCCAGCAAGTCTTCTTCTTCCCGGCATTTGGTCGTTGTTGTTTCCGACACCTATTGCGCTTCTAGGCTGTTATTCTTCATCGTCTCTAGCGTCCTTCCTATTTTTAGGCGCTTGTTTCTCATTTAGATATTTGGCTTCTGTGTCATAGTTTGAACCTTATTTTTCCGTGTTTTCCATTCCATCGTTTGTTAGGTTTTATTGTGTTGGCTTGCCTATTTACTTCCCCTTTTTTCCGGTGTCTTTGTATTTCGTCTTCTTCTTTTTCTTTTCTTGTAAACCTCTACCTAATGGTGTCAAGGACACCATTGACCTGATGGTTGATGGAACTGACGACTTGTTGAAGGTCCGATAGAACCCTATGGAGTAGACCACAGAGCTGGCTCCATCTAATGCCCAAGAGGCGGCAGGGAGATTGCTCCAGAGCAAGATTTCACAGTCACCATTTATGCTTCCGAGTTAAGGGAACGAATCTTGACTAGGCTTCATTCTACTTTCCTCATTCCCGAGGGAGCCATCCTTTCTACCCCTGGGAACATCCAAGCTTTCAAGGCCCCTAAAAGCAACGTGGCACTGTACGAGTAGGCCCTCATGACGGGTCTTCGTTTTCTAGTTCCCTCATTTTTTTAGGGAGCTACTATTTTGCCTCGGGTTGGCACCGGAACAACTAATGCTTAATGCCTAGCAGATAGCTATAGGATGCATGATCATGTGGGAATTAATGTTCAAGGGGACAACCCACTTCACTCTTAACGAGTTTTTTCACTACTACTGCCCGAAGGAGCAGGAGTCGGGGTGGTTTTATTTTACCAGCCGGGACCCAACTACGACCCTGGTGATTGGGCTCCCGAGCTTCAGCAATGGATGGAGGGGTTAATACTATTTCATTTCTAGCAAAGGCTGGGAGTACCCCCTGGGGGAGGAACCCATTGTAAAGTTCAACCAGGCTTGGGCATTGCCATTTTTTTAAAGTATCCCCATTTATTCTATCATCTTATGTGTTTCTTTTTTTGTGTCAATTTTGGAGGTAGACAAGCTATCCCCCGAGGAGGAGGCTCGCATTCGGGAGGTCGTGAACTATTCGTCCCATGCCTTCCTCGACTTGGTTACCCCCGAGAAACTCCACCAATGTGGGTTCAGCCTTAACCCAGGTAACTCACTCTTCTTTTCTTTCTTTTATTTCTTTCTTGTCCCCTTCTCTCTACTCTTTTTTCAATTAGTTTCTAACATCGGGTCAACTTTTTCATGTAGCAATGAAGACGAATAAGAAGTTTTTGGCTCAGGCCTGGGAGGCTAGGGCAGTGGGCCAGGAGGTGGCTGTGACCTCAAAGAAGCAAAAATGACATCTTATCCTCGGGGGGCCTTCTAAGGCTTAGGCCCCCGGGGTCACCTTTGAGGCAACTCTAGCCGTATTAGCCTAGCCAGCACCACCCCTAGCTCCAGATGCCAATATTCCGATCATGGATTTAGAGGTGGAGACTACCGAGTCTCCCCTAGCCCCAGCCACCGAGGGTGAAGCAACTGCTTCCCTCGAAATCGCTCCTGCCACCAAGGCATCCCCTTTGCCGTTAACTATTGTGGTAGCTCCTGCTCTTCGGGTGGTGTCCTCTTCTAATGCAGCTAGTACCCAGGCACTCTTTTCCTCGATCCCGAAGAGGGGTGAATCTTCAATGGGGCCCTCATCTTGGCTATCGAAGCTGAGCCCCGGGGGGACTATCTTTTGGGGAGTGTTCCCCCTGAGGACCTCGAGTCCTTAAAGAAATATCGTAGCCCCTTTATGCTCCACCGAGAGATGATACATTATGTGGCCAAAGTAAAAAAAAAATTAATCATTTAAAATTTTTTATGTGTCTATACTAACCCACTTCTTCTTTGTATCTATCTTTTTAGACTATGGCCTTGATGGCGGCCTCTATCCAGAGGTAAAAGTTTAGTGAACAAGTCCCAGGCGACTTCTAGAATCGCCTTGCCTAAGGCAAGAGTGAACTTAACCATACCCAGGAGAGTGCCAAAGCTGAAATCAGTGCCCTCAAGGATAAAGTCAAATGGGCTAAGGGTTCCAGCACTAGCATGGCCACCCGAGTCATAGAGCATAAGGCCTGCTTTGAGGATCTGACAGCACACTTGCAGTCGGCCGAAAGGGAGATCACTCGGGATAGGGATGAACTTGGGGCGAAGAGAAATCACCGTATCTTGGTCAAGGATTCATTCACTATAACTCTCAAGGAAGAGGTGCGTAAGAAGGTAATCAAGGCCGTTGAGCTGGCTTAGATCTAGGAGAGGGAAAGGGCTGTTGAGATGCCAATGGATAAATATCTCGCCTCTGACGCTTTCCAGGTTGTCGAGGTTGGATGTTTTCTAAAGGGATTTGAGAACTTTCAAGAGATAATGGCCGAGACTTACCCGGACTAAGACTTCTCTACCTTTGTCCCTGACGAGGAAGAAGAAGAGGACGGGGAGGGGTAAGAAGGAGGTGATAGAGGAGAGGAAGGGGAAGGAGCAGTTGAAGGAGTGGTCAAGGAAATCGGGGCTGCTGTCCCAGGAGAAGCCACCTCAGGGGATGCTAACCCCCAGGTGTAGTTGTACTTTTTGTCTTCTTTTTTTTTTTGGCCATTTTCTATAAGCCTTCATCATATAAATGAAATCTCATTTTTACCCCCATCTTTATGTACTATATTTTTGTTGTATTTTTTCTCCTTAATTTTTTCTAAGTATGGATGTGTGTCGTGGTGATTACGTTTCTTCTCGAGTTTCCTAGACATTTTACTATACTTTTGCATATTGTAATTAGTTTTGCAGCAATACTGAAAACGGATTTCTTCACAAAGCAAAGCAATTCAATATCTGAAAAAACTAACGATAGTAGTAATTGATATGTATCAACTCACAGGTTCTTTCTAGTATATAGCAGATGCAATCCAACAAATTTTATAACAAATCAATATCTGTAAATTAAAGAAGTAAAAGACAACTTATCGGTTAGAGATTAAGCACGTATAAACGCTGTCCTTAAAGTGATATTTGTCGGCCTTTCACAGGTACAGTAGGCTTGATCGACGATCACCTCTAGGAACTCCAATTTCTCTGGTAGACCCTGCATAGATTAATAGAGACTCACATGAATAGCTCAGACCAACCTCCAATGCCAATAGAGTAACATATATCAAAATCAAAACGAATCAATAAGAGAATAAGGTAATTAGAGATGGAGAGGTTCGCCGAAATATTTTTCTATGTCGTTCATCCTTCTCCTCATCTTCAATTATAGAAGAAGATAAGTGATTACACCCAAACTTTCTTTGAAGAGCTAGGCTCTTTAGGAAAATAATAAGTGCATAATTAATCTCAATCAATTCTATAACACGTCATTTAATAGTACCATATATTATATCAACTAATAAAGAAACCAATTTAATTGCAATCAATTAAAATAAATATTTTATTTAAGTAGATAAAATTAAAAAAACAGTTAATTCGTATAACCCACAACCCGGTCCGGCTCGGCTCGGCTCTCACGTGTGATGCAAACAAACATCTCCAAACTCCCCTCTCCTCTTTAACCCCATTACCCCTTAGGGTCTTGCTTTTACTTATAAAGTGGTTGTTGAATTTCCTCCTTCCCATGTGTGATTAAACTTTCAAGGCAAAAGCCCTTGGGAGTTGAGTTGTATTTTGTTTTGATGGAAAACACTAAAACTTTAAACCAAATATTTCATTCAAAGTTATCTCCAAATCTTTTAAACATACTCATGGGCTTAAGTAACTCATGTGGGCTTTGGTCCACACAACTAAACAGCCCATAGTACACATATAAGTAACATATGATTCATTTTGAATCTTAAATATATATAATTCAAATATAACAATGACATGTTCTACAGAGAAACCATTAGATCTTCCTAGGAATCTAGAGCTTCCAAATGGTTTTTCAAACCATCCTTACTCTTGGATTACAAGTGTTGTGGAGGGGAGATGCAAGATGATTGTAAGCGGATTTGACTGATGAAAATTGGCCTTTTCATTTCTACGCTATCTGTATAAAGAATATCAAAAAGCAAAAAAGAATTCTAAAATCAATAAGATGAAGATCTTAAACCGAAGAGGCAGAGGGAAGGCTTACACGAGGAGGCAAGAGACTTATAATAGACACGTTTAAGTTGATTTGTTAGTTTCTGACTTGTTATGCAAGGCTGTGGAAAAAATTTTTATAGATATTTTTGGTGGTTTGGATGTGTACATCTAGGGATTTTTTTATTTTTTTTTGAATTTCCATAGATCTATCATGTAAGATCTGAATTTAAGTTGACAATGAAAAGTTACTCATGTGATTTAATCTAATGGTAAAATTAGATTGATTTGCCCCCATTAATTAACGAATCTGACCACGAGGAAGGCTCCCATCAAATATGGTTTGAAACCTTAGCCGAGATGTGAGAGGGAAGAAGGAAGAGGTGATGGTTGGGGTGCTTTATTGCATCCATGACCCTCTGTATTGGAAGCCCCTAGTAATCACACATGGCAAATATTTAAATTTGGTGCCTCTTGTTTGACACTTTTACCCCTATTAATGCCACATGTCAGCATATGGTGATAGCTACGGAATCCCGACACACTTTATTGGTGGGTTGAGAGTGAACCCATCTCAAACTTGACTGCAACCTAGCATAGAGAAAGAGGTCACTATCTTCTTTCAAGAGAAATGACCCTTAATACTGAAGAAAACCGGAAAAAAACTCAAATGCTTCTGTACATCCCATTACAATGGCAAATTTATATGCAGAAAACGTTAGTATGTTCCAAATGGTATAATTATCAAAAATAGTTAAAGAAACCTAATTCTATTTTATCCCTAGGCATGAAAGTTATTATGACCTTCAAAATGGTAATTTTTCCAGTGGCCTAATGGGTTTTTATGGGGCTTGGATTATGTGAGAACGAATCTTGTGAGAACCGTGAAAACGGCACCAGAGAGGCTGACGCATCAATACCAAAAAGTGATTTGCACTTTTTGGGGGGCACTAATCACTTTTCGGTGCTGATGTGTCCGTACCTTAATGCCGTTTTCACAGTTCTCACAAGATTCGTTCTCACCTAATTTTTAGTGGTTTTCATGGGTCTTGAGACAAATGAAATGAGCTTTGTGCAATATTAAATTTAAAAGTTATGACTGTTTAAAGTTGTATTATTGCACACCCTTTCTATTTTTTTAAAACATGGGGCTCCAAGAACTGCTTCTCTGCAACCCATTCTACATCATAAACCAATACATTTAGAAAAGGCTGTTTCATCATATTAATATTCGATAATGAGGACAGGTTGGGTGTAAGAATGGTCCCCCCTATCTGATACCCTAATTTCGTGTAGAAAAGCCAAAAGCTGGTTTCACTGCTGTTATTTTTTCTCAGCTTTTTCTGTTTAACCTCTTGATGACTGGTGCACAACATTTTCCACTTACATTTAAAATTGCACCCCGTCTTAATAAAATAAAAAAAAAAAGAAAAGAAAATGTAACCCTTTTTTGCTGCTTATTGGTTCTCCTCTACCTCTCCTTCCAAATTTAAATTACTTTCAGTTGAAGCAGAAAAAGTGGAACTTTAGATTTCCCAATCTTGAAAGGTTAACAACACCATATCCAATTTAAAGGTATGCCATGGTGATGCCTTCTTTTTTATTTTTCTAAATGTCAAAAGTAACCTCATCAAATTGTTATTTTTACTAGATTGAATCGAGGGATAAATCCGGTAAAATCCGGATAAGAAGTGAATTGAGAGGGGTTCATGTCCTTGGATGAATCTCACTGTCCAATATTTTCAGTTTCTCTCATCAAGGTTGACTTGTCACCCGGTTGAACCGTGAAGCCAAAATAGGCAGCAAGACCCAAATGTGAAGAAATACAAATAATTCATTGACAAGGAATTTTGTAATACTGAGACCATGAAAGTATTGAACGTAACCCTAATCTCTTTTAATTATTGGTAACTAACTCTCTTTGACTTGCCCAAAAGAGGAAAACTATATAATGCCTTGTTGGTTGGTTTGTCAACTACCATAACTACCTTGAGCTTATAGGTCTTAATTAATCATTTCCACAGTGGCCAATCCATGGTGAAAGTCCTTTTTCAACAATGGACCTGGCCAACCAACCCAACCTTTTCCCAGTTGGGTTTGGGCCAATCTCTGGTTGAGCATTTTCCATCAGATTGTTGGCTCTAGCTAACTTCTTACCAACTCTAGACAGACCCCCTTGCATGAACATCTTGATGGCGTTCGTCATTCCCTCTAGGGTTGTCAACAGCCCGGGCTTAGGTTAACTCGGTAAGCCCAAGCCTAACCCAAGCCCAAGCCCTAGTCCAATGTGCTCACTCACCTAGGCCCAGGCAGAGCTAAGCTGATTAGTTTAAACTCTTAATAATAATGTGACTAATACAATATAGTTTATTAGTCAGTTTAGAATCAGGCCCAAGCCCAGCCCAATATTTGAACGGGCCTAGAACTAGCCTAAAGCGTAAACCGTAGCCCAGTTTTGTAAGCAGATCCAGCCAACCGGTCTTTTCCGGTCCATTGTGGTAAACCGATCCATTGATGATCCTAATTAACCATCTGGATTCTGGGAATCCACACTACTGAAGGGCATTTTTGTTATTTAGAGAAATTTAAGGGTTAAATGATTCTCAAAATAAGGATTTCTTCTTTTAGTAAAGGCAGGGATTGCCTGGTAGTTTCCCAGGTTTTGCTTATGAAAAAGTTAGAAAAGCTCATAGAGGGAGTGGATATACAACTTTGGGAATTCCAGAGATAGACCAAGTGACCAACTCAACCAAAAAAAAAAAAAAAAAAAACCCTGTAAAATCTTTCTTCAGGTGTCTGAGAAATCTGTTTCAGTTCTCCTAAAATCCCACAAAATCTCTTGCAATGTCGGCATTTTAGGAGCTCTTTTACAATCTGTGCATTAAAGAGTTTGGAGACTTCCTAAGCTCAAGCTCTGTCGATCTCTCGTTTTAACTGTAGTACTATAAACGACAATGCTTTCCTCTAGATCCAAGTAAGTAAACTCAGCTATCCCGATCTGATGTAGTGCATGACTTGTATATTTCTTTTATGAGAATATGAGTGCCAGCTGAGGTTTTGCTTCTTGGGTTTGTTATAGTCTCTGAATGATTTTTTGTTTTTTGAATTTGGGTTTTAAGTCATTTTGATTTTTGTTTTGCTTGGTTTGTTAGATCTGCAGTGATGAATTCTGATCAGAAGTAATTTGTATTTTTCTTGTTTTGTGCTGTAGACAGGATTTTAAATTATATATTTTATTTTGGGCTTGATCTATAACAAAGTCCTTGTTCATTCGAGGAATTTGTTTGCTTGTTCGGTTTGATCTTGTTGAACAAGCTTGATTAAAGTGTTTTATTTTTATTGATATTGAGTTCAATGTATTTTTATTGTTAAATTATCTTGTTGACGAACAAGATTTGTATTTGGGTTTGTCTGCATCTATTTTTCGTCTGCATCATAATCTGGGCTTGATCTGGTTGTGGTCTTCTGAGAGTCTACTTAGTTCTAGGGTGGTCTTACTTTCTTAGTGTTAATTGCTTGTTTCCATGATCTGAATATTGGTCCCTTGCATTTTTTTTCTATTTTTCCATGGCTTTTGAGCTGGTTTTGTAACTATGAAGGTTGTGTCTTGAACAGATCTGGTTTATCTAAAGCTTCACACAACAGAACCTCACCAGCAACTTCGAAGGCTAGCAAACTAGGCAAGCATGTACTAAATCAAATACTAGTTCACTTCTCCCTTACAAAACCCATGACTTTCAATCGTTCCCCAAGATCAGTTGACTCGAAGACTACTGTAGAATGCAGATCCCCAAAGGTTACTATTACTCCTGATGTAAGTGGAACCAAAAGCTTAAGAAATCCATTTTTCTAATTTTGTTTTTTCTTTGGAAATTTATGTGGTTTCTCATTGGCATTGTCATTTGATTTTGGTTATAGAGACAATAGTCTTGAGTGTTGAAGGGTTCAGAATTACAGGCCCAATTGGCTCTTGTTTAGGGAGGCTTCGATGCTCAAAAGTGAGCCGAGGAAAATTCTGATATAGAGAAGTTCAAGGCTGATGAGTTGGAGCTGGCAGGTATCGAGGCAGCTCAAAAGAGGGAAGAATAATGGCAGAAAGAGCTTGAGGCTATCAGGAATCAACATGCAGTGGATGTTGCTGCTTTGCTCTCTGCCACCCAAGAGCTCCAACAGGTGAAGCAGGAACTAGCAAAGACCTTTGATGCTAAGAACCAGGCCCTTAGCCATACTGACGGCAACCAAGATTGCTAAAATCCATGCTAAGAAAGTGGAATTTCTCTCTGCAGAGTTGAGTAGGTTAATATCCATGCTCGAATCTAAGCTGGAAACAGAGGCTAATGAGACTACAGAGTTGATAAAGAAGCTCAACACTGAGGTAGATTCTCTGGAAAAAGAGCTTGATAAAGCAAAAAGTAGTGAAGACAAGTTGGCTGAAACAGAATCTCTGATTGAACAACTAAGAGTTGGGGTGGACGCCGCAAAAAAGGCCGAATCAAATGCAGGTAACTTAGTTGAGGAGTGGCAGAAGAAGGCCGAGGAGTTGGAGATTCAGGT
>JAOXJP010226919.1:0-11398 GCA_025762735.1 Platanus orientalis | reverse complement strand
TTTTCATAACAGTTCACATCGAAATTTACATAATTTTTATAATATTTCAAAGCATTCTAGTGAAATTTCCATTAATCTTTATGATGAATAATCCATCAAAATAAAAATTTTGAACCTTAGATAGGTCTAGAGTTCAAACCTTCTCAGCATTTTTTTTAATTCATGGGCCGGCCCAAAGCCCGGCCCGACACCCAATCAATTAATGAGGGCCGGATCCAAACCCTGGCCCGAGCCCACCCCTATAGGCCCAAAGCCCGGTCTATAATTTGAGGGACGGGCTCGGGCCTACCATGGCCCGGCCCATGCCCACCCCTAATGCTGATGTACTACAATCTTTGGGTTAAAATAATAAACTGAATTAGTATTTTTTTTCTTTCTTTTTTAACGAAAAAAACTGTTCTTTTTACATCAACAATCTTATCCTAACTACACAAGGTTTTTTAACCAAAATAAAAATAATAATAATGCTTTTTCAAGCCAATTATGCCCAAAATAAGTAAAAATAAAAAAGGCCTTCCACCCACAAGCCACAGCAAGTGGGAGAACCGTCAGAGTCCCATGTTTACGACATGAAAATGACCTACCAAAATAGTTCCAAACTTATCTTCCTATGCATATTATAATATATTAGTGATTCCAGGATTATTACCAAAAAAGTAATAATAATAATAATAATAAAATTTTGATTCGAGGATTAGTACACACGCACCCGTACACATACATACATAGTTGGAAAGAGAGAGAGAGGGAGAAACTAATGCCACAGTATTAATGTTTATGCAAGTCCATTGCTAAAACTTGAAAGAACAAGCAAGTTATAAACTCAAAGAAACAAAAATGTCATTACCAAATACTGGTCCCGCAACTACAAGGTGCTGGGATGGTTGGACTGGAGACAGACCTAAACTTTGGCTTTTTTGCACAATAAACTAGAAGTAAAAAAAGAAAAAAGAAAATACCGAAAGCAATTTGAAGAGAGAGCTCATGGCATATGAACTCCCAACTAGAAGCTCACTCAACAGATTGACTAACAAAGAAAAATCACCAAAATTCCATAATTGAGAACGTAATTCAATTACCTTTTGACAAAATAATAATAATAATAATAATAATAATAATAATAATAAATAAATAAATAAATCAATACACACACACACAATTGAGGTTGAGAGAGGATCTTCAGACTCATCAATTATTCAACATGGCATAAACATAGTCTTGGGTTATATTAAAGACTGCAATTTGCAGTCAGCAGCCTCAAAACTGTTTTGAATCTCACCCAACTTTCACCACATCTAAATGGATACAAACTCTACTCAGATACTCATCTCTGTCTGTTTAACATTTGCATTCTCCATTTTTAGTTCAAATACATAAGTACCCCTACGAAGGGAATAATTGGTTGTGAACCTGCATGTTCCGTCAGCATAAGTGTCGGATGAGTTCAAGCTTCTAACACAAGTTTGGTCAAGCCCTGGTAAATTACACAAAGCGTGCATGCAAAATGACTCCCAATTTAGAGGCCCAAATAAGAGCACCAAGAAATTTCAAAGATAACCTTTGTTGGCTATGACGACTACAGTGCTGTGCTCAAATGACCCATCAAGGATGTGGAATTATAAAAGGACTCCGCAATAGCACACTTGAACCCGCAGAAGTACCTCTCTGCTTCACAGGGCCTGCATTCGCTCCTTTGGGACATGACACTAGAAAACTGGACTTGGGCCCAACTGGTGGTTCCCTCAGTGTAAAAGCATTCTGTGACTGATAACAAGGAAATGGATTCACCTGCCTCAATTTAGAATCTGAAGAATTTGAAGTCAGGATACCCACTGGAGATTGCTGGCTTCCCTTCGACCCCTCAGTGCATTTTGCAGTATTCATTCTTGAATCAGCTTCATTTTCTGGGGAATCATCAATGATGATCACCTCTTGGAATGGACTGGGAACAGCTTGAACAGCAGATGCAGCACTCCAATGTTGGGGATGTGGAGTGGAAACAACTCTCTCAACATTATAAACAAATGGAGAATTCGATTTGTTATTAGATCTCTTTGGCTGAGACTGCAAATTCATTATACCCTTTAATCCATGGTGCTTCAAGGAAGATGCTGCAAAACCTCCCACATAATTGTTCTGACAATTTGCCACTGGCGGTGGTGGAAGTGCTTGGTGTGCCTCGGAATTACTGTCATTTCTGAAACCATTTGAAAAACCAACATCATAAAATTGTGGGGATGGATGGCATGGATCCTGGTTGAAAATAACAGAACCTTCATGGACCATATGGTAAGCAGAAATGGCCGCCTGATTTGGGGCATTGCCATCAGAGAATCCAAGAAGCGTCAAATACTTCACATTTGGACAGTCATTCGCTGCCTCTGGTGGACTACATCCTAGTTGCATGGACATATTTTCTTCTTTGTTTACTACCATTAAATTCTTCCCCATCAACCTTAGTACAGGATTGGAAGTTGACTGATGACGATGAGCCTGAGAAGATGGACTTGCAGAATCCGAATCATCATGACTTGGGAAATTTACTGCAGCATCAAGAGAATTTTTCACAGGTACATGACCAGTAGGAAATTCCAAGACTCGGGCCATCATCTCATCATTCCTTGAACTTGGGCAAGTGCTGAAAGAAGTAAACATTTCAGGCGTAATGTTCAGATTGCTACTCATTTGCTTCCCCTTGGCAGGCAGCATTGCTGGGGACATGGTACTTTGCCTTGGGAATTGTGACTCTTGATAAGCTAGGGCAGCATCAAAATAGAAACCCTCCTTCCGTGAGCAACAGCATGGCTGAACAGCTGAAAACTTCAGAGGTCCCTTGGATGGCGAAATCACAGTAACTTTTAGATTCTCCCCATCTAAACTGGTTCTTTCTGCTCCCCCTATGCTTACTGTACATGGAAATTTGGTAGCATCTCCCACTACTGGCACATTGCTACAATATGAGAAGTTTGACATTAACTTGTCTTGAATTGCAGGAGATCCAACAGATGATTCAGGCTCCGAATATTTCAAACCAAATCTTTCCATGTGGGGATAGGAGATGGTTGAGGTTGCAGAAACAGGAGATCCTGATGAATCTCTATCAACCAGCACATGTTGGTCTTGAGAAGACAGAACCCTGCTTGAGGTTAGTGACCAGCCCTCCTGAAGAACTTCAGAACCCCCAGAACTCGGCAAAAATGATCCTGGTGGTTCTGGGACAGGTATTTTATCAACTTCAGCATGGGAGTTTTCACTCCTAACTGCACAATTCAATTTTCCTCCTGTATGAGTGTTTTGCCTAATAATGCAACTGCCCACTTCATCTGCACTACCCATCTCTTGATCATCACTTAAACTTGGTTCAGTAGGCCCCATCTGTGTCTCAGTTCCACATACAGGTCTTTTATGTTCTTTAAGAGATCGCATGGAATTGGATTGGATATCAGAATGATTACCCAGCTTATGTAGTACCGGAGCCAAAATTTTGCTTGAACTTCTAATGGGGCCCCTAACGGCTTTATCAGGAAAAATCTCAATAATGGTATCCTTCTGATCAATTTGAACCACCTCGTCTGCAGCAGACTCTCGACCATCAAATTTATTAACTGCATTATCTGTACAATGAATATTACCAATTGCAACACGAGAATCTACATTTGTGTCAGGATTAAGACCACAAAGATTGGGTCCCAATTGCAAACTTCCCAAGGCCAAGGGTTCCTCCCTTTCTAAGGCACTTGCCACTACTCTTTCTTGTCCAGATTCAATTACACTGCCTTCACCAATAGATACTTCATCTGTGACCTCTTCTGTTTCAGACACCAACATATTATTCAAGTGATCTAATTTATGGATCTCTTCTATCTGATTAAGGGTTCCAGATTGATTTTCAGAGTGAATGTGTATCAGATCACACTGTTCATCCACGTCAGAGAGATATACTCCTACCTGATCAACTATTTCTGCTATGGATCTATGCACCTGAGACTTCTTAAAGGCAGAATGTTTTTCATTCTCATTAAGTTTGGATCTAGGAGAAACAGGTCCAGCTAATAGCATGTTCTTCCTCAAAGTGGAAGGTTTCTTGCCAACTGCTGAGAAAAGATGACAACTCTTAACCTGGTTTGGTGTGGCCTCAGCCAGACTGTTGGCGTTTTTCACTGGGTTTCGATGTATCTCTAATCTTTTGCTTCTATGCGAAGAAGCATAATTTCCCAAAGATCTTGAAAATTTCATCACACATCCATCAAGTGCAGCCTGTGTAGAAGAAGTGCTTCTTGTACTTAACCGACTGAGATTACTCATGAGCTGTTTTGAAGATTTCTGTCGATTGTCAGTGAGCCGGACTGCATGTGAGAGACTTCGTACTCTCTTCTTTTTTAGAGCAGACGTGGGATCTTCAGATGAGTTGGACAATTTCAGAATATGCCTTTTCTCTATAAACGAATTACTTATATTTGGTTGATCACTGTCAATTAACGAGCCCCTTGTCACATGTGATGAACATTCAGGACCATGATCACCATCTTTGCCACAAAACTTATTTGACAGACTGCTTCTTTTGGAGCATATCCATGGTCCTAAAGCTCCCGACTCAAAAAGTCTGATCTGGTCACGAGCTTTCAGGAGTTGAGATAGGGATTCTTCCTTCTCAGGGTTTTCCTCCATCCCATACTTCCTTTCCGAGGCCCCATAAATCTGTTTATTAACAATCTGGCAACGATGTGGCCCAAATCTTATAATAGTGAAATTGAAATATAGAGGCATTTAAAACTCATTGGGTATTGTAATCCAAGACCAGAAAACAGGCATAATATATAATAAAATAACAAGAATCTGGAAACAGCATTCTAGTATTTGATGAACATTCACGAATATAAGCTAGGCATTTTTGAAAGGGAAGAAAATAATTTAAATCTCAGCAGATGGGCTCAAGAAAAAACTGCCGAAAACCAGTGAAGTAAATCATTCCGAGAGATAGGATGCTTAAACTTATCATGATTTTGAAAACCCGTAAAATGACATGACTAGTGAGATAATAGGCATAAGCATCCTATGTTTCCCCTCAAAAGACATGCCATTGGCAGGAGAAATCATATTTACTTCACCCCCAGACGGTGTAGAACCAGTTAGAAGAAAAGAAAATATAATTAATTTTACTAAAAGGGTGAGAAGCACAATAATACAAAGCAAGAGAGAAATACCTCAGCCCTATGAGGCCTTAGAGAGTGTGAAACCTGAACCTCAGGCTTTAGTTTCAGATACTTGGAATGCTTTTGTGCAATGCGCCTCCTCTTACCAGTAGAATAGTTGTTATCTTTACTACATTTCACATGCTTCCTTGGTCTGGAAACCTGTCCAGCTGTTGACACCGAAGCTTCATTGAATTTAGATAGAATCCGAAGCTTTGTGCCATTAGAATCAAAATAGACAGCGCAATTTTCACCATTGTCATCAAGATCCATACGGGACAACCTTTGTCTTTTCCCTTCAGTGCAAAACTCGGAGTGAGTTGAAGGCAAGCTTAACTCTACAGCCCAATTTGAACCATTTCTCCTGTCAAGCTCTTCGAGGGTGCAATGTGGTGCTGTTGCACAGATATCCACCATCGATCTTTTCTTCCTTGGCTTTACCCTATGTTTACCTAGTTTAGAATTTACATCCCACATGGAAGTCGACTCCGCAGCAAGACACTGGTCGATGTGAGCATTCAAGGTGGTGTTTGAAGTTGATGAGAACGTCTTACAAACAGGGCAAACTTTAGAAGCCATGGGTTCTGATATGGTACTAGTGTTAGACACGTTGTCTTCAGTGCGAGTGGGATCAGAGATGATACCCAACTTAACTATCAATCTACACTTGTTATCAGCAGCTGGTTGGGATGAACAAGGAGGTCCTGCGATCTCAAGTTCTACTGAGGCTTCAGACCAAGTGTTGTCTTCTTGGGCTAAGCAAGGGAGTCTATTAGTGGGTACTGAGTCTCTCGCGCATGGGGCATGACTGATCACAGCAGATGGAATATCTGCTTCGCATCTGACCTGATCCAAACCTGGCGATGATCTACACAAATTCGTGTCTGTGGGACACACAATTAACTTCTGCTGGTCCTGTAAGGGAGACGGAGGAGCTTTACCTGAAGACCCCAAAATTGATTGATCAAGTGGTCGATAAGGTCTCTCATCCAAATCATCAACGTTTTCCTTTTCAAGCAAACCAACTTCAACTATGCCTTTGTTATCATTTACACGAAGAACCGGTTCTTGATGGGATCCTGAAGCCTTTCTGAAACAAGGATTTCGTACAGAATCCGGAGGTTCAAAAGGTGGCAATGGATCCTTAATGCCATGCTTCAAGCAAAGTTGCAAATACTGATGAGGAAAAGGCCAGTTTGTGCCAATATCCTTGCTCCGTGCCGTAAAAACATGATCTCTGCCAAGGCAAACCCAATAATTTGGAGTCAGATCAAAGATATGACCAAATCTCTTATGAATCTGATTGATTGCAAGCAGTCAACTGCCTTCGTGATGTGTAAAGCCTAAACTATTATTATAAGAAACCCTTCCAACAAAAAAAAAAAATTTGAAACTTATATTGTATGTAAAGCTCAAGAAAGAAGAAACTCATTAACCTTTAGAACTCCATCCATCCATCCATCCATCCATCCAACATTAGAGAAATTAAGCACCACAGTTTCATGACCCAAAAAACTTAAAGAAACCCGTCACATCTTGTCAAGCAAGCATTTTGATGTCTAAGATAAAAAGACAGAGAGAAGGAGAAAAGAGCAAGAGAAGTAAGCAAAAATTGCGAGAGGGATTATGGCAATCCATCCAGCTACTTCTCTGAAACGCATCGGATGCCCCTCTCGGGTGAAAATGACATCATCAACAAAAAAAGAGAGGGGAAAGAGAACATAAAAATCTCTAATTTAGTAGAGCGGACAAATCCAAAACGGCTTCTTCCTGAATAACAAGAAAAATTATAGCATGAGAACTTTCATCTGCAAAGACCATAAACAAAATAGAGATGGGCGTCGGGGAAAGCTTAGGTTCAGTCCCACCCCACGTCGAAATCGAACGCACTCAGACTTGAGCAGAAGTAGAAGAATCATCTAATTGTCAAATAAAATCAACCACCCATGTAGCTCCGGATCTGGAATTCTAAGATGACTTATATAAAAGAAGCCTGTTGACATCAAATTCCAAGTGGGCAAGATAGAATTACAAGTCAAGAATCATGTATAAAGCAAGAAGTTGTTGAAGCGATACCTTATGGAGAAATTGGAGAGGTTGTAATCACTAGGGCCTGGCCTTAACAGATCTGCCTCTTGCAAGGCACGATTATCAGAATCCAATTCATCATTCTTCAGTTGTGGTGAAGTCTTCTTGCAAGAACATGAGGATGGATCTGGAGGGTTTTCAACGGATAACATCTGAAGAAAGCTTCTCACTTTTTGTGCTGTTTTTGCAACAGTCACAGGAGCCTTATCTTATACTTACTAGTCTCCAGCATAACAAAGACCTGAGCTCCAAACAAACCATTACCAACATCACCTCCTCCTCCTGTCAGGTTTAAAAAAAAAAAAAAAAATCAACTCACAAAGAAATAGAAATAGACCCTTTTCTTCATCTACTGCATCATGCAAGTAACATAAAATGAAAAATGAAAATCCCAATTTTAATTAAAAGCTCAAAACCAGCTTCTTGAGGCTTGACGAACGTTATTTTATGTGATTAGAATGAGTGAACTCGGGGCAAAAAGCATCTGGATTCTTCCCACACTTATGGCGCCGCTTTGCTGCCCATGAATTAAGCAAGGAGAACAAAAAAACTGGGAAAGGAAACGAAGCCCACAGGCATATATGAGATTAACATCAAAGTCTCTCCCAACGTCATTTTATGTGGCGAAACCCAGATAAACAAAAGGTTAAAAGACATGGAAACTTGAAAATCATACCAAAGATGAGCAAAACCAGAAGCCAGTAGAGGGAAAGATAAGACGCTGTGAGAACCCATCAAATAAACCCAAAAATTTTCCTTTCAGGTGGAGCGAACGGTCGGAATGACTATTATTAAATCCAGTGAAACCCATGAATAAATTAATAGAAAAAAAAAAAAAAAAAGACTAACAAATCACTAAAACAAGGCAAAGGAAACCAGGAACTCGAAACAAGGAGAAAAGAGCATGAAATTACAGAGAGTTTACAACGCGATCTAAAACAGAAGGTAAAATCATAACCAAATCTAAGGTAAATCCGGGAACCGATGGTGAAGCTGCCGCGGAACCATGAACATGGGAAAAAATGAGAAAAGAAAAATAGCATCCATTACATCATGATCGGAGAACAACCGAAGAAGAAAACATGAAATCATACAGACCTTCTATCTAGGAACTTCTCACCGGTGGATTCTAAAGGAGAGAGAGAATGAAAGGGCGAGAGGGAGAAACTTTGGTTCTAACATCTAAGTAAGGTTAAGAAAACAGCACCACCCACTCATACATCAAAAGGCATCTGGTTCTCCACCAAAAGCAGGCTTGTACCCTTACACCTTCAGCCCCAGTCTACTTGTGTGATTATGAGAGAGAGAGAGAGAGGGATTTTCTCCAAAGAGCCGTCCTTTCCCATACCAACTCTACAAGCCTTCTCATGTTCTTTTTCTTTAAAAAAAAATTGCTTGTCTGATTTTTTATCGTGTAATTATGTAATAGGCGGAAAAGATTATACACGGAAATCTGCTTTTCCTGATGTATTATGATGGCATTAGGGAGTGGACACATCAGTGATGAAAAGTGATAAACAGCTCCCAAAAAGCGAAAGTCACTTTTAGGTACAAATACTCAGCCCCCTGATATCATCCTAATACATTTAAAAAAAAAGCAAATTTCTGTACTTAATCCCAACCCGGTAATAGGATGCCACGACGTTAGGCCCCATGCTTCTCTACATAAATTACTGAAATGCTCCGCCCCGTGTTTCAAACTTGAAAATGTGAAAACCGACGTGATTCTCTATGTTGACCGCAAAGCCCCCTCTCTCAAAGACAAAACTATTTCTCTTTTTAATGTTGTGTGATGAAAAAGTATCTGTAGTGTTTATGGTGAATTATAAGCTGACACATGTTGTATTTGGGTTCAAAAAAGTGTTCAAGTGTAAAAAGGGACACCAAATTCAAAGATGCATTATGTATCAATCAATGGCACGCCTACATACGCCTGTGTCAACACAGACAATTATTTTTTTCTGTACTTAGAAGAATTTTTACTTAATGAATTTTCGTAAAACAGTAACAGAACATTATCAGATTCACATGGTTGGTGACCTCTCCTATGCAAACCAAGTGGCTGATCCCTTATCCAAAACAAAAAGAAAAAGAAAACCCAAGCTGCTGATCGGCACCGTTTATCATGTAAAACACCCTTTGAGATTATCCATGAGTGTGGTTCCATGATCTACCTTTGATGTATGGCCACTCTTTCCTTATAATGCTAGTTCAATAATTTTGAAATTTTTAATTCTAAAGAAAGGTTTATTTGGTCAGAAATTGCCTTTTTTCAAGAAGAGGGGACCAGCTGCAGCAAATTCTTCTGTAGTTTTTTGTAGCATCTAACAGTATAACACGACAAAATCTCATTTTCAAGGCAAAAAAATTTATTCATACCACAAAAAACTACAGCAACTTTTGCTACAACAGTAGACCACGCCACTTTTTTAGATTCTCTCACCTAGCAAATCCGGGAAGAGTAAAGAATCAGGTAAGGTTTTATTATTATAAAGATTATAACCATCGGGAGCTGTGACAGCGTCTACAATGGCCGTCATGGCGGTGGCAGCTCATCTAAACATTTATAATAATTTTATTTTTTAAAACCTTATATTTTAATTATTTGCTTTTTTTTCGTTTGAAACTTTGGTAATGCCATTCAATATCAAAACTGATATTGCTCTAAAAGCAGCACAACGTCTACAGTGTTTATTTTTTCAGCTTGGGTATTTCGCAAACATAAGCAAATGTTCTGTCCAAGATTTATATATCAAACTAAATGTTCTGTTAGGATTTGGTGTAACGCCCCAGACCCGGCAATTACACTATTTGGATCCGAGATGTTACCTTATGAAGGGTAACAATTACAATTAATTGTTTCTAGTATCATTTGTTTTTTAGAACTGAAATTTGGTAGGAAATTTTGGTAGCATAATGGCTGGAATATGAGCCCTTAGGAAATTTCCCCGCTCATTGATTTAGATATTTGATGATAATTTATAATAAATAAGACACTCCAAATATCAATCATCATATCAGACATCAGCATTGTCCACCCGACAACTCCATATTTGTCATTCACATTCGTATACCAACTTTATCATCATTACAAATCCAATTAAAAATTTAAGTAAACTATTAAGTACTCAAAATATACTTGAAATTCTAAAAGTCTAAATCATAAGTGCAGAAATTCTAATTAATAAAACTAAACTAATCCATTCAAGATTGGCGTCTAATTGCGCCATCTACCTGCCTTATTTAAGAAAGATCCGAAAACCCAACAAATCAGCATACCATTAAAAGTGTAGAACGTCTGTATTTGAAAAGAGTTTATTTAATTTGGGTTAGCTTAAAACTTAGTAAATATGTATGTTTTATAGTTAGAATCTTTCACATAATCCAATATATTAATTACATGATCACTAAGAAGAAACACATCTTATCTATAGGATTCTTTTAAGAATAAAATGGCAAGTTAAGATTAATTTATCATCGTCAACAATTCAACAAAATCATTCATGTGAATGACATTTTATACTATATATGTACCACCCAATGCATGGAATACAAATTCTTTAAATGCCAACATAAAGCAACATCTCATATCATATAGATAAAATGATTACGACTCATTTCAACTTTGT
This sequence comes from Platanus orientalis, assembly GCA_025762735.1. Lineage (NCBI taxonomy): Eukaryota > Viridiplantae > Streptophyta > Magnoliopsida > Proteales > Platanaceae > Platanus > Platanus orientalis. Next base: position 489 of record JAOXJP010226919.1, on the reverse strand, counting down.
TTCACACATAATGCCATAATTTTCACAAGCCTAACTTAGCACCCAACTAGGCATTAGTTAAGAGCAACAGACACAAATCAATGTAATTTAGTTCAAAATATATGAATTATAGTTCAGCCTATTGGATTGAAACCAACTACTTGGAGGAAAGATGATAGAAAATCAAGAGATAAGTGTGCTTTCGATGCCTACAAACATTGAAAAACAAAACTAACTTGTTGTGTAGCTAATGGAGATTGGAAATTTCATTCCAATGACTTGAAAATGCTAAGATATAAGATAGTATTCATAGGCTACATCACAAAAACGAATTTGGACTCACATTAACTCTTTTAAACTTTCTAAGTATCAAACCACTAACCTATTAAATGAAAATATATGTATCTAGAGAAACACTTCATATTCCTAATAAAGAAAAAAGATTAAATGCAACAAGAACTAACATGAATGTAGAATATCAAGGTGAATGTAGAAGTCGAATATGAACAC
>JAOXJP010226918.1:0-25355 GCA_025762735.1 Platanus orientalis | reverse complement strand
ATTTACCCTATATACATATTTTGATGATGCCAAAGTAATCCTTAGATTTATTTGTGGCCCTTGAGGAGTCATATGAAGTTGAAGTCTCATGTACGGTTCTGTAATAGCAATGGGATTAGTGATGTTATCACCGATTATAGTTATCTAACAGTTTACTTCCATAGATTGATCCTTACTTCCATAGATTGATCCTCGTTTGACAAATTTAGAGGATCTGAGGTACAATTGTATTAAGATTACGAATTGAGCCATGGGTCAATCCCTTGTCTAGTGAACATTTTTGGTCATAGTGTGGTGTTCACGGTGGTGATTGAAATTGACAAGGAGAATCAGGAGATGATAATAGAATTGGCCGTTTCAATTTGGTTGGAAACACCCGAGTGAGTGGTTGAGAACAAATCATTGGTATCGGAGGAAGATAAGGTTGCTAGATGAGTGGTGGCACAATTGTTGATCCTAAAAGCTGTTTAAGGAATCTCAGAGAGGAGACTGTTGGGAGCATGGTTTCAAAACTCGATCGATGCCGAGTTGGATTGGCGATCCGACTCGGGATCCAGTGAGGCTGATCCAAGTTGAAGCCTTAAATTGATAAATGCAATAGGATTGGGCGATTCTTGATGAATTCATTTGGGTCGTTTGATAACTGTGTCAGATTGGCAATCCATATATTAATGTCATGAACAATTGTCAAAAGTCATTCAGCCATAATTGTGAGCTCCCAAACTCGTTTTTCTTCATTTTTTTGAAATAAGTAATTCTTATGTTACTCGCCCTAGACCTACTAGTTACAATCATTAAAAATTAGTAAATCTCAAGGTTTGGACGAATCAAAACCGTTTTTAGGGTTCTTTGCAGGTTCTTTTAAAGTAAGTTTTTATGCTTTTAAATTTAGGTTCCTTGCTTGATTTAACGAGAAAACAGTGGATGAGCATGAATTGATTATAAATCTATTGATTTCATGCAAAACAAACTACAGATCTTGCGTGTTGAATGGATTGAATGCATTTTTTTGCTGAAAATATGTATTGTTTTGAAAATTAAAAATAGTAAATGACTATTAATTAAATATACGGTATTACTGACCTTAACTCTGTGGGCTTGGGATTAGATTCCACTGAATATGGAGGTACTATTGAATTTTAAATTAATTTTTAAAATTTCAAAAATTATTAGCTATTGTAATTAAAAAAATGATGCATTTAGATGGATAATGGTGCATTTAAATGAACAACAAGTTTTTATTAAAAGAGAGAAATATACAAAGTCTTGAGGATGGCCGATTGTGACTGTTGGTCTATGATAGGGCCTGTCTATGAGGCCATACAACTAACGAATCTGTTAGTGTAGTGGTTTCAAGATCATACAAGGCAATATTGTATGATCATAGATGACTAGTGGACATGACTACTCAAAAGGAAAGAAATGGTGACTTCCTGCTGCAAGCTTTTGCAATATGCCGTTTAATTCTTTTCTCTTCTCTGCCTAAGCCATTTAAGTGGTTGATTGATTTATTGAATGTATGTATAATGGATAATTATATTTAAAAAAGGTCATTACCCAGTGCCGGTCACGTAATTATGGGGTGCTGGGAGGGGTGGACGGGATACAAACCAAACTCTTGGCATTTTTTGCACAAAGTAGCAGCTCACTAGACTTGAAACTGCGTTTTCACACTGGCAGTTCAAGCCTTTACCGTTGCACTAAAGCAATTGTTGGAGTATATCTATGTTGGAGTATCTATACATTGGAGGGTATTTAGGTCATATTGTACTTGGGATAGTATACCATTGTATTTGGTGTAGAAAATATATGATATAAATAATAATATTCTCCATAGTATGAGAAGGACACTCTTACGATTCTCTCATTCATATTTCTCTCTCTCTTCTTCTTCTCTTCCAAATTTCTATAGATTTAAGTATTCAACTTGGTATCAGGGTTGATGTCTCTCTACTGTGACAACAAGGCAACAATTAGTATTGCACATGACCCAAAACAACATGATCGGACTAAATATGTGGAGTTGGATCGCCACTTCATTAATGATCATCTCAAAAAGGGAAACATATGTATTCCATTCATACAGACTACATAACAAGTCACAAACTTGTTCACTAAAGGCTTAAGTGGAGTGTAATTCATGTATTTGGTTGCCTTTTCAATAAAGTCTCATTTTACCTCATAAAAAAAAAATAAAATCATGTATTTGGTCAGCAAGCTAGGAATGATAGATATCTATTCCCTAGCTTGAGGGGGAGTGTTGGAGTATATGTACATTGGATGGTATTTAGATCATATTATACTTGGGACAGTATACCATTGTATTTGGTGTAGTAAATACATGATATAAATAACAATATACTCCACCCTATCCAACCTCCCCACCTATTATCTATCTATCTTTAAAGCCCCCATCAAAGTGATCAATTCTATTAAGAAGATGCAAAGGGACTTCTTATGGGAGCTAGGGGACTATAAAAAGGATCATCTTCTAAAGTGAGAAATTGTTTGTAGGCCGGTAGATATGGGAGGTCTTGGTTTGGGTAATCTAGCGATCCAGAATGATGCACTATTATCAAAATGGTTATGGTGGTTTCCCCGAGAAGTTGGAAGTCTATGACATCCAGTTATATTTGCCAAGTATGGTCTCCATGTCAATGGGTGGGATGCCGTCTTTAGTGGGAGAGCACTCATATCATGTCCCTGGAAGAACATTAGCAAGATCTTCGCTAAATTCCTTACCAATATAAGATATGATTTAGGTAAAGGAAACATTGTCAGATTCTGGGAGGATATCTTGTGGGGTTACGTTCCATTGTGTTAGAAGTTCCATCGGATTTACTCAATATCGACCAAGAAAGGATTACCAATTTTTTGCTTCTACAATATCAATTCTCCTGCATTCAATTTGGCTTGGGATTTTGGTCATCGTAGAGGTTTATGGGACTTTAAAGTCTTGGAGGCATCTTCTATCTCTTCTTTCTTAGCTGATTTTTTATTGATCCTGCAGCTAGTGACACTTGCATTTGGTTCCTCTTCCCAAGCTAGTCCTTTCCCCATTCTCTTTTAGAAAATCCATGATTTTGCAAACCCTTCTTCCAAACCCCCTTATCCCCTTCCTGGCTAAGTAGTGTGGAAATCCCAAGGTTCCCCCGAGGCGAAAGGCTTTATGTTGGGAAGTAGCCCACAAATGTGTGAATACAGGTGATATGCTTCAGCGCAGGCAGAAAGGATGGTGTCTTCTTCCCCATGTTTTTCATTTATGCTATCAAGATTGAAAATTGGTAAACCATATATTCATTCATTGTCCATTTATATATGAGATTTGATGTTATTATTTTTATATGTTTGGCATATCCCTAGTTGTTCCCATTGAGATTACAAAATTTCTTTGGTCATGGCCCTTGCCTCATTTGCAAAAGGGAGAATATTTATTTGAAGATATCTTCCTATTGGTATTATATGGTTGATATGGGAAGAGAGGAACCAAATGATTTTTCTTGGAAAGAAGAGGAATTCTCATTGGGCATCCATGGAGGGTGCTTTTCAAGGGGTCTCTATTGACAACCTCATCAGGGATCATCAAATCATCATCAAATCTGCTTCTCATGTTCCTAATATATACCACTGTTGGTTTCCCCCTATGGGTGTAGAATTGAAGTTATACTTTGATGGAAGCTCCTTGGGGAACCCGGGCCCTTTGGGGTGTGGGGGCCTAATCTCAGGCGTGCCACGTACATGTGTGGTGGCTTATTTTAGTCTTCTGGGAATGGGAGATGCTGTCCAAGTAGAAATCAAGGCATTATTGGTTGGGTTACGGTTAATTCATTCTAGAGGAGTTCTCCACATACCTTTCATTGTAGAGGGAGATTCAACTAGTGTTATTGGATGGATGAAAGGTGTCAATCTGGGCCCTTGGCGGCTCTCCCATCTTATCAAAGAAGCGGCTTCTTTTGCATCTTTGCTGAACATCTTGTTCGTATGGATTCCAAGAGAGGCCAATTCAGTGGCGGATGGATTGGCCAAAAGAGGGGTTTTCAAGGAAATACTATTCATGGATCCCATCTTGGCAGAACCTCAAATTTAGCACAAAGTCTTGTATGGGAGAGTCTCTCGTCTCTTGCATGCTTGTCTCTATTTGCATTATTATTGTCCTTTTCTCTCCTTTCTTTCCTAATTTCTTGTTTGTAACTCTTGTTTTCCCCCATCCCCTTAAATATACATTTCCCTTCTTATCCAGAAAAAAATAAAAAATAAAAAATATACTCCACAGTATGAGAAGAACACTCATATGATTCTCTCATTCGTATTTCTCTCTTCTTCTTTCTTCTTCTTCTCTCCTCTTCAAAATTTCTGCAGATCTAAGTATTCAACTGTATTGATCCTCAATAATTATATTTAAATGATTGATTTTTACTGCTCTTGCAGGTTTGGTAATGCTTATTTGTATGAAGACAACTCATAGTTTTTGATAGTTGGAAGTTTTGCACTTAGTTTTTAAATTATCTTATGTAGACATTAGTGCTTCAGAATTGGCTTGAGTAGCTGATGCATGTTGTTAATTCAAATGGGTCTGACTTGTGGTTGGATTAATTTTGACTGTCATTCCCCTTTCAGGAGATGTATACTGAGTTTGGCTCTCAATTCCGTGATGAACTGCAGCGTCATCATCTTTCTTCATCTATGGTGATCATCTAATTGTTGAACATTCTTGTCTCAAGCTGCCTTTTTTCTCAATATGTTTTAGGTCTTGTCAAGTTTGCATGAATTTAGATTTGTTCAAGCTGATATTTGCCATAAGTTTATGTAAATTGAAACAATATCATCTAGGAAACGAATTTATGCATTAGTCATCTGATATTAATTTACATTATTGAATTGCAGGTAAAAGATATCAATGGCAGGCTAGAGAGAATTGCACCAAAGATTCGCTCTTCAGATGCGCTTGCAGGTCATTTTGCTGCTGGCGAAATGAAGCCTGCCACTGTTAACCAGAAAAAGAGCAGTCCAAAATCGAAGAGTTCCACTCGTGAGATATCTCTCTCTGGAGGTTAGTATGCTTTGTCTTCAAATTTTGTGGAGGATCTGATACTAATTTTTTAGCTTGCCTTATATTGGTGCTAGTGTGGACAACATTCTTCTTACAGCTTTTCTACTTTAAATTATGGAGTTTCTACTCTTGAAATCTGTTTTCCGTCCTAGTTTTCTTTGATCTCATACCAAATCATGATTAGTTTCTTTGACTTGGGAGATGGTGAGGTGATCTTATGGGAGGGTAGGAATGCATATTCTGCTAGAATTTCTGATGTGTCTTTTACCAGGAATTGTGGTGCATTTTGTAGTTGAATTTTTAAGAAACTTGCTTATTTTGCCAGAATCTGATGTGTCTTTTACCAGGAATTGCAATGCATTCTGTAATCAAAATTTTTAGAAACCTCAGTTCGTGTTTCTGAAACTCTGCTTAATATTTCTTTGGTGTGGGTTAGACAGTATACTGGTTTGTTTTTCTTGGTTACTTATTTTCTGTCTTTGGAATTGGTGCTGTTACGATAATTGAAAGGCATCGAGCAAGTTACATGCTTATAGGTGTGATGAATGAAGTTCCCATGTTTTTTTGTTTAATGGTTTATTATAATTAAAATTTTAAGATTGAGAGAAATATAATTTGTGTCAATAATTCTTGACGGTGAAGCATGTGTCTCCCAGGGTACTATAATGGTATCATACAGTTGCATCTAGGAGTGGCTTGGGAGGGACTTTGTTGGAGATCGTAGCCCGTGCTAAGTGGAGCACACCTCCCAATGGACACTTGAAAAACTTTTCTGGCAGTGTCAAAGTTAGGCCAAGATAAGTTAGATTTGGGGGCACATGGGCAAATGAGGAAGGCAGGATGATGCTTTCATAAGCTGATCAGCTAGGAAAATAATTGCCAATGAAGTAGGAATAGTTGTTATTTGGAATGGATATACCTGAATCTTTGGGAGTGATAATGACCTTATTGATTGGGGTGGGGTGGGGTGGACTTACCTAGTGTGTATTTATATCATGTGTTTTGACTTTTGACCAAATCCAAAAGTAGGGAGGCAATTTCTGTTCAAATTCTTGGTGTAGTGCGACTATTATTTTTAAAATTTTTCTGTTTTGCATTTTTGTTAAGTCTCAACATAAAATAAATGGAGCTATGCTCCAAAATTATACCCATGAATCCCAAAGGGAATAGTTGGCCAAGAGATGAGATCTTAGTTGAATTTGAGTCTTTGGATCTGCAAATAGTAGAAGGAAGGTTTAGCTTGATCAAAAGTGTACTATCCAACTTAGCGGGTTATTTTTTGTCTCTCTTCCGGGCTCCCAACTCAGTTCTTGAGCGGTTAGAGAAGGCTAGAAGGGATTTTCTTTGGGCAGGTGTGAATGGTGCGCACAAATATCATCTGGTGAATTGGAAGAAGGTCTGTACTTCTTTAGATCAGGGTGGTCTGGGTATTATAATGATCCCTAAAAGAAGTTAACTGATCTTTATTGGCAAAATGGCTTTGGTGATTTGGTGTGGAGCCGGATGCTTTATGGTGGCGGGTGAGCGAGGCCAGATGTAACTCTCATGTGAGTGGTTGGTTTAGTGAGAAACCAAGAGGTCATCTTGGATCCTGCCTGTGGAAAGACATATATATGTATATATGGAAATGGACGCCTACAAAAATGGAATCGGATATAAGGTGGGGAGAGGTGACAAGGTGATGTTTTGGCAGGACGTGTGGTGTGGAGCCTTTCCTTTGCGCCAAGCTTTCCCTGAGATTTATGCCTTGGTGCTTTTAAAAAATGGGACAGTAGAAGACCATATTGTTTGGGACAATCAGGCTCATTCCTGGGACCTCCACCTTCGGTGAAATGTAAATGATTGGGAAATTTTGGCCATTTCATGTCTTCTTGTGAGACTGGAAAATGCTCAAATTCGTAGTTATGCGGATCCCAACCTGTTAATCTGAGCAAGCTTCCCCGTCTTAAAATTTGCGACTTCCTCAATGTATTCTCTTCTTCGTCCACCGGGGGCCATAGACTTCATAGCTTGCTGCATTTGGAAAGTTGGTATGCCATCTAAAGCATGTTTTCTTCTTTGGCTTATATATGGTGGAAAGGTTTTGACCCAAGACAACTTGCTGAAAAGGGGTTGGGCTTTGGCTAGTTGGTGCTGCCTTTGCAAGAGAAGCTTTGAAATCTGTGATGCACCTCTTTCTCCATTGTGAAGTAGCAGCGGAGCTTTGGGGGAATTTCAGAAACGTTTCGAGATCCCTTGGGCCACTCCAGTGTCTATTCCTTCTCTCCTTAGCGGCTGGTTCGGAAGCAGAACGGGGCACCTCTCTCCTAGAGGAAAAATTCTTTGGTTGTACACTCCCATTATTGTCTGTTGGAGCATTTGGTCAGAGAGCAACAGTCGTATTTTTGAAGGCAAGGAAGCTTCTAATCATCTTTTAAAGGAAAGAGCTTTGGGTCTAATTATAGTTGGATTTCCCATATTCCTGAATTTATGGGATGTGATTTTCCTGTTTGGGCTTTTGAGTGGGATTCGATGATCTTTAGATAGTTCCCCTGTTGGGGCTTGTACATCTCGTGCTTGCCATTTATCTTAATAAAATCTCTTTACTTTACCAATCAAGGGAGAGAGAGAGAGAGAAGAAAGAAAAAAGAAGGAAGAAGAGGGTTTTATGACTTGAGGCAAAATCATATGAGAATCTTACTCTCCATGCGTTATGAGAATCTTACTCTCCATGCGTATATATTATTTCAATACATATTGGTGTTGGAGGTATAATAAAAACCAAAAGAATAAATCACATTTGAATAAGACTATTCTACCCCCTTATGTATACTTACAAATACTTCTACACTCCCCCTCAAACTGGTGTGTAGATAGAATACATACCAAGCTTGCTAACCAAGAACTAGAATGCTGAACTACTCAACCCCTAAGTTAACAAGTCTGCTGGCTGCTCATTGGTCTTGTCAAACGGGATGCAAATCTGGCTAAACATGAGCTTCTCTTTAATAAAGTGATGGTCTACCTCAATATGCTTGGTTTGGTCATGCTGTACTGGATTGTGGGCTATGCTTATTGCTGCCTTATTGTCACAGAATAAACTTATCGACTAAAATATTATTTATATTTCCTTGTTGATATACCGTATATAGTATGTATATGGTATATATATGCTGATATACTAAACTGACATAAATACCCTCATACAATGTACTTGTATAATTCTACACTCCCCCTCAAGCTGGTGAATAGATGTCTCTCATTCCCAGCTTGCTAACAATATCAAGTAGTTGTGTGCCTGGTAGCCTCTTTGTTAGAACATGTGCCAGTTGATCTCCAGTTTTCACACAAATGAAGTGCAAATATTCCCACACTGCGGCTGTTCTTTGATAAAACATCTGTCCACTTCAATATGCTTCGTCTTATCATGTTGCACCGGATTATGTGCAATGCTCATGGTGGCCTTATTATCACAGTACAAAGCCATTGAACGAGACACTGGAAAACCCACTTTTGCCAAAGCATTTCCAGCCACAGTAGCTCACAAACACCATGTGCCATAGACCTGAACTCAGCCTCTACACTCAATTTAGCAACCATTGTCTGCTTCTTACTCCTCCATAGATTTTCACCCACAAAAGTACAATAACCTAAAGTAGAACGCTTATTAGTGATTGAGCCCGCCCTATCTGCTATCGTGAGATGTCCTTGAGAAGAATAAAACATTCCTTTCCCTAGACAACCTTTGAGATACCTGCGAATTTGATAGGCAACCTTAATATGAGCAAGTGTAGGGGCATGCATAAATTGACTGATGACATTGGCTGCATAACCGATATCAAGTCTAGCCTGGCAAATATATAAGGTGCCCCACAAGTCGTTGGTATCTCCCTGCATCAACTAGGTAATTTTCTTGGTCTTCCTTAAGTCTGTGGTTAGGGTTTATCGAGCATTCCAGTCTCTTTTAATAGGTGGTCCAACACATACTTTCTTTGAGATAAGAAACTACCCCTCTTTGACCTCGTAACTTCAATACCCAAGAAGTATGTGTGCTGCTCCAAATCATTGATTTCAAACTCTTTAGATAGCTGTGTCTTCAATGCCTTCACTTCTAACTCATCATTACCAGTGACAACTATGTCGTCAATGTGAACAATTAATGCTGTAAGCTTGTCTTGTATCCAATTAATAAACACAATATAATCACTCTTGACATTGTGTATACCCATTCTTCATCATAACAACTCTAAACCTCTAAAAGCAACCCCTGAGAGACTATTTTAGACCATACAAGACTTTTTTTAACCGATATACTTTGCTCTTTTCCCTAAAGAATAGAAAACCAGGAGGAGGCTGCATAAATACTTCCTCTTCTAGATCACTATTCAGGAAAACATATATATATATATATATATATATTTACATTGAACTGGTATAGGGGCCAACTTTGGGTGGCAGCTAGTGAAATGAGCACTTTGATCGAGTTCATCTTGGCCACTGGAGCGAATGTCTCTTAGTAGTCGATTACATACATCTGAGTGTACCCCTTTTGCTACAAGTCTAGCCTTGTACCTTTCAATTGTGCTATCAGCTTTATACTTTAAGTGTGATTTTTTTCAAGGGCTCTCATCTCTTCCTCCATTGTAGCTTTCCAATGTGGTTGTGAAACAGCCTCGGATACATTTCGAGGTATAGATTCTGTATACAAAATAGAGAAAAAACTACGAAAGGATGAAGACAAGTGACTCAATGAGACAAAGTTAGAAATGGGATGTTGGGTACAAGACCTAACACCCTTGTGAAGAGCAATTGGAACATCAGTGTCATCAGGTAAAGGAACTGAAGGAGAAAGACTGATGCAGCACCACCCTTTGGAAGGCTGTTATATGAGGCTAACAACTAAGCAGCAATGACAAAACAGTAACCAAACTATAATGGAATGTAGTGAGCTGTGTAAGGACTAAATGATGAGATTATTTGGAATTCTGGAATGGTTAAAACAGTATGGCTATTAAACATGGGAACAATATAGGACCAATAACATGTGGAGTAGAAGTATTAAAGTGCTGAGAAATTAAGAAAAGATCTCTTAGGAATTTCTTCAAACAGTGGGTGGGTAATAGGGTTTTGTTAGGATCTGTTCTGGGAATGAAACAGCAAGTTAGTTAAGGGGATTTATGGGATCATGAAGAGGACAGAACATCAGGGTAATGCAAAGTGAAAGAGGGATTAAACACACTAGAACAGGGTGCAAACAGTGGATACTAATATAGCTTAATTAGATCACCTCCAGTGAATAAGGACTGCTCAAGTGCCGATGTCCGGGGAAGCAGCCTAAAATATGTAGTACAATCTGCTGTAATGATGTAGCTTCAACAAGGATCAGTCCACCAATATTAGGAGTACAAATTGATGCTGCTGCAGGTACTAGTTCAGGTAAATCTTTGTCCAAATACCGGAAAACTCAAAAACTCCTCATAATATAGCAGCCACAGGGATGTGGATGATTAAGGATGGGTTTTAATGGAAGAAGATAAAACTGGAATGTAATATGGTCAGGCGACTCAGGCCGAGAGCTTTAGGAGGAGAAATAAAGTTTTGATGGTGGAAAGTTATTGTAAGGGGTTTAATGGAATGGTAGATGGATTTAGTGATGGAGGTTTAGGGTTTTGGGGTTAGGAATTTGAAGAATAGGATGAGGATTCATGGCTGCAGAGAGTAATAACAGAAAATAGAAGGAGAGAAGAAGATAGAAGTACCTAGATGTGGGTAATCACCTACCTCACAAGCCCTTGGACATCACTATCCTAGGGTTCAAGTTTAAGCACCAGAAACTTGAAGGGAAGAAGCTTCACTTGTGTAAGAGAGAAAACCCAATTTTATTCATCACTTTCATTGAAAAAACAAAGAGGGAAGACCTCCTTATAAAGCCCACGATTAGACCTTCTCTTACAATTTCAAATTCAAAAATAAAGAAACTCCCTAAAATAGCAACTAGACTTTCCTAAGACTATTACCTAAGCTTCTTAACAAAACATGCTAAAAAAGAAACATTAAAAAGAGCCAAAAATGTGGCCTCTCTTAGTGTTAGTCGACCAACACTAATTTAGCTTATTGTAAGTGCTTAAAAAATTGTCCAAAAAACAATAATTATAATTCCTTCTAAGTCCTAACCTTTGATATTGCATAAACTATTAATTAAAACAATAAAATCACTAAAAGGCTCTAGACTCCTGACCAAAAAAAAGAGAGGCTGCAAACAGCAACTTAAATTCTTTTCTTGTGTTCTAAGGGCTTCCATGTGTTTCCATGCTCTTCTTGAGTGGACCCCACCAAGGCCATGCATGGGCCCCACTTGGTTCTAATGTTAGCATCAAAGACTAGGAACAAAATCAAATTTAGGAGAAGTATCCAAAGAGGCTTCTTGACTAGGAGCTTGAGATGACGGCTTATCATTTCCTTGTTCTTTTCCCTTTCTGGAATACATGATCAAATCTTTCTCTATCTCCCTCCTTGGCACTAACATCATTAAGACCACTGTGATCAAAGAAGTATGATGGCACAAGTAAAGGAGACACAAAAGAGGTCTCTTCATTACCAACACTTTTCTCCCCATGAAGAGAAGTCTTCTATGAAGAAAAGAAAGGGACATGCTCAAAGAAGGTTACATCCTTGGACACAAGGCACAAGGCGCCTCCTAGTACCATGATGATAACACTTATATCCTAAATGATTCGCAATATAACCAAGGAAAATGCATTAAACTGCTTTGGGTTCCAATTTAGTGCGATCAGATTTTGAGATATGAACAAAGCATATATATCCAAAGGTCTTTGGAGGAAGATGAAACAAGTTAAAAGGTGAGAGAAGCTCAAGGGGTGTCTTAAACTGAAGTACATGAGTAGGCATTCGATTCATGAGAAAGACTGCAGTTTGCAAGGCCTCAGACCATAATGTCTTAGGGACATTCATGGTAAATATGAATGCTCTAGTGATTTCAAGTAAGTGGCGGTTCTTTCTTTCAGCCACACCATTTTGTTTGGGTGTGCTAGGACATGTAGTCTTATGGATAATACCACACTCATAAAAAGAGAAGTAAGACCCCCCCCCCCCAAATAAGTATTTTCTCTCCCATTATTAGAACGTGTTTAAAACACGAACTTTGGCATCAAATTGATTGAAAACCATGTGAGTAAAAGACCTAACAACAGAAAGCATATCACTCTTAGCTTTCAATAAATGCACCCAAGTGGTTCAACTGTAATCATCAACAAAGGTAATAAAGTAATGAAGACCAAACAAAGATAGTAGAGGAAAGCCCCCACACAACAAAATGTGTAATGTTAAAAGGCAGTGAACTTGTTTTATTACTAAGAGGGTAAATAGGGCGACAATGTTTCACAATTTAACAAGGCTCACAATGTAAATGAGGAACATAAATAAATAACTGAGGAAACATTTTCTTAAGTAAAGCAAAGGAAGATTGGCCAAATCTGTTGTGTCACTATAACAAATTTTCAATGTTCCTCTTAGTTAGACTCTTCGTCAACGTAGAAACTTGTTGGACTGACAAGGCAACTGGAGATGAGGTATTCAACAAGTACAAGCCATCTCTCTCAAACCCTTAGCCAATTGTCCTCGTCTCCAAATCCAGAAAGACATAATGAGAAGGAAGAAAAGTAACACTACAGTTAAGAGTTTTAGTGATATGACTGATGGATAATAGGTTAAGAGAAAAATTTGGAGCATAAAATACTGAAGACAGGTGAATGTAAGGATTAACAATGACATCTCCTTTACTCACAATAGGGGAATAAGATCCATCAACGATATGGACCTTGTCCCTCCCTGAACAGACATGTAAGTGGAAAAAAGTGATGCATACTAGTCATATGGTGTGATGCTCAAAAATCTATAACCCAGGAGTTGGATGGAGTAGATGATGCATTAAGTGTAGACACAGAGGTACCTGAATGGGTAAAAGACGAGGTAGAAGCCATAGTAGGAGGAGGATTTAGCTGGGCCTCGAACCGCTGAAATTCCTTAACCTCCTCACGAGATAACATCCCAACAGATGCAGTGGGGATAGAAGAAACTGGAGTTGGTGAGTTTGAGGAAGGTATTGAGGTGACAAAATGTGCACTAGAACGACTGCCACCAGATCAGCCACCTTCATGGCCTCTAGGGAAAGTAGGAGCTTGGGAATCTGGAGGACAACTAGGAAGATCCCATCATGTATCCTTGGTGTGTCGACTACGTCCACAATGCTCACATTTTTAATCCATCATGATCATTTGACACACCATCAAACCTGTCACCACCCACTGCCACGGTCACTTCTTCCACAACCCCTTCTATGAGGCGATGAAACTAGGGCTGATCTCTTTATCTGAGTAGGTTGTGCCATAGTGCTATAACGCTTCTCTTCATGGTGGAGATAAGCATATACCTCATTGAGAGAGGGTAGGGGGTCCTTGCCAAGGATGGTGACTCTTAACTGCTTATATTTAGGATTTAAACCTGTTAACAACTCATAAATCCTGAACTCTTCAACATGCTATGCATAGGTAATGATTTCCTCCTTACATTTGGGCTGAAATGTAAGGTAGTGATACATCTCCTTCCACATCTGCCTGAGAGAAGAATGATAGGCAGCTAAAGGTATATCACCTTGCTTCAACTAGGAGAAATTCTGTTTCATCTCATAGACCTTTGCTATATTACTTGCTTTTGAGCAAGTCTGTGCTACTGAGTCCCAAATCTGCTTCGCCGTCTTAAGTCATAGACAGTGGCAGCTCATTCCACGCTTCAGAGTGGAGAAGCTAAGACATAACAGTTGCTTTATCAGTTTTCCACTTGAGATATTTCGTATACATGGTACTTGGGATAGTTAAATCCTCCAAAATGTACTCTTCCTTGCGCTTGTCACTGATGTACAGTAGGGCTGATTGGGACCAGGACAAATAGTTTGTACCATCTAACTTAACTGTGGTAATCATAGCATTTGAAATTTCAAGGGGGTTGCTGCCCACACTATTATCAACACCTCCTGATGGATTAGAGGTCTCACTTACTTCAGACATGATGGTCTTCACTTTACGAACAGCCACACATCATTCAATTAGCGAGCAACACCCACACAAAAACACACAACACTACTTTGCGACACAACCTGATTATCTCACCAAAAAAAAGGAAAAATGAAAAGAAAACTCCATAGGATACATATATCCTGATCCAACACGATCAAAACATGCATAAGCTTAAATAGGCTACATGATGGGTCTTACCACACTTCAACCAATGTATACGGGGCCAACAATAGACTCTAATCGCCAACTACACCACTGCCAATAGCCCTCATCTGTTCTAAACACGGCCAATACTTTTTAGAATAAAAAAATTGAAGATGAAGGGGGAAAAACAGCCTAGGCGTTAATGTAGAGACACCAACCTTCTCACTGAAGCCTTAATTCTCAACTAAATTGAATGAGATAAAGTGGAACAGATTCCTTACTTAAAAATGACGCATCCATTACCAAGCAACCTCCACAGAAACCCCTATATGATCAAATCGATCAATTTTCCCAGATTTGGGTTTTTTTTTACAAAAAGCCTTCGAAAAACATGCTTCCATAAGCCAAAAAAATTTGAAAAAATCTTCACAAATCAAGGTAAATCATACTGCAACTAACCCTAGAAAGATCGACCTCTGACACTATTAGTCCGTTGATGTCAGCGTACGGCCGATTGACGTCAACACTGGTTCTTGGTCGTCTTTGTTGCTCCTTCGATGTTGATCAACTTCCCGGTTAGCTTTGATACCAACTTAAAGATAAAGGAGAAGAAACTTGAAGAAGAAGAAGAAGAAAACAGTGAAAAAGAGAGGAAGAAATAAGGGAAAATCGTGTGTAGAGTATCATACTTTATACCACTAAATTATTATTTATATTTCCATGATGGTATACCATATACTATTTGTATTTGGTATATGTACATTAATACACTAAACTGACAAAAATACCCTCATACAATGTACTTGTGGAATTCTACATATCGGACTTCTGACGGGAAATCCTAATTGAGATAATAACAACATCAACCATAATAACTTGTGTACGCCATGAGCCATGAGCCATATAGATTGGTACTCAGCCTCAACACTGGAACGAGCCACCACACTTTGTTTCTTGCTTCTCCATATGATAGGTACAATATCCAAAAGTGGATCTCCTATCAGAAACTAAACCTGCTTAATTGGTGTTTGTATATGCCTTAACTTTTAATCCATCTCTCTTAGTGAATAATAATCCATTACCTAGGCTTTCTTTGAGATACCTAAGTATTTGATACACAACCTCCATATAAATCGTGGTAGGGGCATGCATAAATTGACTTGTAACACCAACAACAAATGCTATATTTAGATGTGTTATGGAGAGAAAAATCAATCGCCCTACCAACCATCTGTATCTACCTGCATCAATGAGTCAATCACCATCTTCTTGTCTGAACTTTTGATTAGGCTCCATAGGAGTATCGGACGACTTAACCCTATTACTCCAGTTTCATCAAAGAGATCTAGAGTGTATTTTCGTAGAGAAATGAAGATGTTCTTAGAACAAACTACTTCAATTTCAAGAAAATACTTTTTTTAGGGATTTCCCAAGAAAATGTTTATGTTTCCCTAGATCTTTAATCTCAAATTCCTTGGCTATGTAGCACTCTAACTCCTTCATTTCAGCCTCATCATTTCTAGTGACTATTGTGTCATCAACATACACTATCAAGGTTGTAACCTTGCTGCCCTGTCGGTTAACAAACAATGTATGATTTTCCTGACATTGAATATAGCCATATACCATCATAGATGCATGAAAATGCTTAAACTAGGCTCGAGGTGTCTGTTTCAAGCCATAAAGAGCTTTTTTTTATAACTTGCATACTATACCTTTGCTTGATGCAATATGAAATCTAGGTGGCAACTTCATGTAAACTTTTTGTTCAAGGTCACCATGAAGAAACACATTCTTCACATCAAACTATAGTAACGGTCAACTCTGATTGGCAGCTACAGAGAGAGAAGGACAAGGATGGAGTTCATCTTCGCAACTGGAGCAAACGTCTTCTAATAATCAACTTATAAGTCTGAATATATTCTTTAGCAACCAACCTAGCTTTATACCCGTTCACACTGTCATTTGATTTCATCTTAATTGTGAACACCCATTTGCATCGGACGGATTCTTTCTCTCTGGGATGATTGACAATGTCCTAAGTTATGTTTTTCTTTAAAGCCCACATCTCTTCTTCCATGGACTCCTTCCACTTAGGTTGAGAGAAAGCTTTAGACACACTGTTAGGAGTAAAAAATAGAAGACAATGTAATAGAATAGGAACAAGTGGAAGGAGACAACGTACTGTAAGACACATAATTAGCAATTAGATATTTAACACATGAACATGTACCTTTCCTTAAGGCAATACTATAATAGGAAGGTCCGTATCATCTATCATTTTGGGCAAAGAACTAGAAGAATTACTCGGAGCCAAGGAGATATCATGGTTAGGGTCATGAGGATCTTTAGTCATGACTTCTTTGAATTTCTACTTAAAAACTTGCAGTTGCTGCTCTCTTTGCTCCCCCTAACTATCAACAACATTTGTTTGAGTTCCTTGATCATAAAAGAAATACGGTACTGGCAAAGGAGAGGAATTCGTTGCATCACCAACATCAACACACTCCCCATGAAGAGAAGACTTTCTGGAAGAGAAAAATGGGATAGTCTCATGGAAAGTAACATCCTTAGAAGCAAATCTATTGTGAGTGGGTGGATGATAACATTTGTACCCTTTTTGATTGGGCAATAAACCAAGAAAATATACTTTAGGGTCTTAGGATCAAGTTTGGACCTAGATGATTTGTCTACATATACAAAACAAATACAACCAAAAACTTTGGGAGGAATAGGGAACAATAGTAGGAGAGAACTTTAATAGGAGATTTTTATAACCTAAGATGTGAGTGGGTAGATGGTTCGTAAGAAATGTTGCAGTTTGAACTGCATCAGTCCAAAAAGTTTTAGGAACATTCATCTCAAACATAAGTGCATGTGTAATCTCCAAGAGGTGTCTTTTCTTGCGCTCAGCTATCTCATTTTGTCCTGGGGTGCTGAGGCAAATTGTTTAATGAATGATGCCACATTGATTAAGGTAGGAAACGAATGTGGAAGATAGATATTCCCCCCCATGATCACTACAGAGTATTCTTATTTTTGTTCGAATTGGGTTTTAATCATCTTGTGGAAAGAAACAAAGCTAGAAATAACATCACTTTTAGATTTCAGTAGATAAACCGGGGCAAATTGTTTAATAAATGATGCCACATTAATTAAGGTAGGAAACAAATGTGGAAGATTTATATTCCCCCCCCCCCCCCATTATCACTGCAAAGTATTTTTATTTTTGTGTCGAATTGGGTTTTAATCATCTTGTGGAAAGAAACAAAGCTAGAAAAAATATCACTTTTAGATTTCAGTAGGTAAACCCATGTGCATTGAGAGAAATCATCCACACAAGTTACAAAATAACTATAGCCAAACAAAGAAACAATGGGAGTAGGCCCCCACACATTAGAATGGACAATTTCAAAAGAAGTACTTTTATTCATGCTTATAAGATAAGAAATTGTTTAATGTTTAGCATACGCACAAGAATCGCACTTAAACACACTGAGCTCTGAACATAAATTAGGAAATAAAT
Source organism: Platanus orientalis (assembly GCA_025762735.1). Classification (NCBI taxonomy): domain Eukaryota; kingdom Viridiplantae; phylum Streptophyta; class Magnoliopsida; order Proteales; family Platanaceae; genus Platanus; species Platanus orientalis. Next base: position 7,564 of record JAOXJP010226918.1, on the reverse strand, counting down.
GACGAAGAATGGAAAAAGATGGATAACCCAAATGTTGATGCCATTGATGAAGCAAAATTGAGTGGGGTGAGCTGTCCATTATTTGGGGAAGACTAAGTTGTTGAACTGAAGAAGCTATATGGGGAGCACTCTCGAGCACGTACATATCAATTCTCCTCATGTCCTTTACCAAATATCATCATCGTCCCCAAGTCCGGAAATACATAGTGAGAAGGAAAGAAAGTTGCACAACAATTTAAAGATTTGGTAAGGTGACTCATAGATAATAGGTTAAGTGTGAAATTGGGCACATGAGGACAAAAAAGAGTGGTAAGGTTGGAGTTATAGAAATAGAACCCTTACTAGCAATGGAAGAATAACATCCATCGACAACTTTGACCTTATCCTTCGTAGAACAAAAAAGTAAGGTGTAAAAAAAGGAAGACATACCTAGGGCTGTCAATCAGGTTGGGCTATGCCGGGCTGAGGTTAGCCCAAACTTAGCCTGAAATGTTTTACTTGAGCTCGAACTCGATCCAAGCCTAAATGTGGCCCAAGACAGTCAGCCCAAGCTCAACCCATTTTAAAACAACGGGCTTCGGGCCAAGTTCAGGCTGCTCGAATTAAAACTCTTAATTATTGGGGCTGATTTTAGGCCCATAATTGCCTCTAAATGAATATTATATGGGTTTCTTTTGAATAGTTAGCACTTGAACTATTTGATGATGGTAAATTTGTTAAAAATATATCGATAAAAAAGAATTAAAAGAAATATAGAGCTAATATTAGCTTATAAATAAAATTATTATATTTTAACTAGTTCGGCCTGGGTTGAGCCGGTCTTGGGCTGGACTTAAGCCTGCCTGAACTTGGCCCAAATAAAACTTCGGGCCTTAAAGTTGGGCCCGGACTCAACCTAACCTGAAATTTGGTTGGTCCAATTTGACTATTTTTCAAGCCGGACAAATCAGGCTAGCTCGACCCAATTGACAACTTTAAACATACTTGTATGATTTAAAGCTCCTGAATTAGTGATCCATGAATGACTAGGAGTGATAACAAATGGACTGAATGCAGAGGCCGAAGTACCTGATTGAGCAAACAACAGTGTAGATACAATTGTAGATGGCTCTAAACTAGCCATGAAATGAAGGGCCTCAATATGATCTTGAAAGAAACTTGAGACTTTTAGAAGGAATGGAAGTTGGGACTGACTTTGTGAAAGAAGTAACAAAATGGGCACTGGATCGACTATGTGAGTAGAAGCCACTTCTACCACTAGAAAAAGAACCACACTGAGGATGACTTTGGAATTCTTGTTGAGGATGACCATGAAGATCCCAACAAGTCGTCTTAGTGAGCTTGGAGGGATCACAATGGTCACACTTTATTTTGTCTCTATCATCATGGAAGGTTCTACCTTGATCTCCACCACCATGGCCATGGGAGGAACCACGTCCCTCATGTTGGGAGGAGGATGCTAACACAAAACGATCAATGACAGCTTGCAGTGGCTAAACCATTAGATGCCGACAATCTTCCTTGTCATGCCTTGAACTCAGACTCAGATAATAGCTTGTAAGCGCCCTGGATTTGGACCGTGGCACTAAGACAATCCATATCTATAGCCATAATCATTTGCGGTCTTCTTTTTTTTTTCCCCCTCTTTTACCATTACCTTACCTTACATTGTCACATAGTGTGACCATCCTTTAAATATAACAAATGCAACATAAATCAATACATCCTTTACAGTTCTATTGCTTTCCATCAAATACTTATGCAACAAAAATAACATGTATACACCATCTAACAAATGCAGCGGAATTTCACAGTTCATATACTACTAATAATTTCATTCCATTATTATCCATTCACATTATACTTTAAATGAAATAAGTCTCCATGTACCAAAACATAACAAAAGAAGAACCTCCTATGGAGTTATCTATTACAACCCATCAATGTTCAAAGTATGTCCACATCGGAGTGAATATCATAAACAAATTTTGAATGGTCCAAAATGTCAATGGAAGCAAAATTACAAATCAGTGGGCATGGAGATTGCCCTAGTATTGCCTTCCTCCTTTCTTGTACATTCATTCCTAGTTTGAAAAATTGATTATGGATGGGTGAGTCCATGGCTTGGAAGGAGTAATGTAAAATATATTCAAAGTGGATACAAACAATGTATAATACAATGATGGCAAATTCATGAGCAATGCATGCATGAGCTCCAAAAGAAACATACAATGTAGTATCATGTGTAATTCAATGATTCAATTAAGATGTATGCATGCTTCTACTAAGATTCAAATGTCAACAGATCATTGGCCTATATGAAGGCGTGTTAGTACCATTCTACAATACAATTGATTTGATCATCTTCTTACCACATAGAGTTCAAATCTTTACAATTCGGTTGGAGACCAATTTCAAATTACCCGAAGGTACAAATCAATTAGAACGGACTTAGGTTAATCCAAAGGGGTGTCTAACAATCGATGACAGAGACCAATCTTTGCCTAGTTGGGCTTTAATCAAACAATGGTGGATATCGAGTTACCTAGATGGGTGTCAATTAATACAATGTTCATATGAGATGTCGCGACCTCAAAATCTACCTTTCGGGGAGAATTTGGATTCGAACATTAGATGCATATCATGTTCTGAGCATATCTGTACCTGTAACTTGCTGAAATATATATATATATATTACCATACATCCATCCATTAATTCATAGAGTAGTGGAAGTCTTCTTCTCATTCACCATTGAACCATTCTAATCCCATAGGTCTGTCTTAAATATAAATCTTTTTATTTAATCAAATTAGCAAACTATAACTGAAAACAAAAAATCTGATTACAACTCTTTTTAAACTGAAATAAACTAATATAATTTAACTAAAACTAAAGTCTGTCCACAAAATCAAATAACTAAGTCAACTAAAGTATGGTTCTTTTCAAACTAACTATATAGTTGGGAATAAAAATATAAGTACTGAAACTAGCATTCTAACAAGCAAACCAAAGCTGAAACAGAGCAATTAAAAAATCAGGTTTTTTACATGTACATATGCATACTATTTCTCGATCTTTGTCATGTTCTAAAACTACGAACCATAATTTTTCATCTTTCATTCTTATCTTAACTTTTTCATATATTCCTTTTTTTGTTACAAAGCTTCCCATTACTAAGGAAGATTTGTACACCAATTCATAACCATCCGGTGATTGGGGCAGAGATCACCATATTAACCTGCCGGTTATGGGGACAAATGAACCATTATTTGACCACCTGAAACAAGGTCAAAGGAACAATTTAACTCAATGGAGCAAGGGCACACATATATGGAGATTTAGTTTAGGCCTGAATTTGGCCTCATCAAACATCCCTTTGATAGCAAGGGGTCTTTAATTTAAATCTTTCACTTTTAACATTAATGACTTTCATAACTTTCAGAACAGAATAGAGAATATAAGTGTATCTTATGGATCACACTCATATTAAATATAACTTTCAGAATTTTAGAATGTTTATTTCATTATCTTCATTCCGTACTGATTTCTCATGGTTTAATCCATAACTTTTTCATTATTTGCTGTAGAACAGAATTAGGAATATGTAAAACATCATACATATCATAATATTACAAAATTTGAAGCAAAAAAAGTCAAAAAATCATAAGTTTGACCTAATCTAGGCAATTCTAAGAGTATTCAAAACTGACTTTTCCTCTTCTAAAACATTAAACTACTGTTACAACATGTATATTACAGATTTTTGATACTTCACAACTTTTACTTATAACTTATACATGTTTTACAATCATATTTTTGAAAACAAGTACTTTCATAGATTTTTCTTTAAAAAAAAGAAAAACCAGTGAAAAACTTCATGAAAACTTATTGAAAATCATCAAACTTGAAAACCCAATAAAAATCTATGAACCTAAGATGAAAAACATGCCATAATGTGATCATGATACTTGCAAGTTGCAGAGATTAAAACTCAAAAGCGCTTGTTCTTCAACTTTGCAAAAATCTCAGAAAATTTCATCAAATCCTTCAACCTCTCATCTTTGATCTTCCTTGAGTGTTTTAGGGCTCTTACTTGTGCAAAACTAGGGTTTAGTGTCGAGTTTAGATCGTTCTTATAAAGAGAGGAGGTGTCCAAATCGAATTTGGAAACTTTCCCATTCAAAAATTTCAAAAAAACACTATTTTCGAATTTAATCACGATTTTTAAGCATTTTTGAGTTATTGATAATTTTGCCATTGGACTAAAATGGCTCTAACTTTCTTTATAGGAATTTGTTTTTCGAACCGTTTGTTGTGTTGGATTCTAGACTTCAAAACCTTTCTTTTTGCATTTTTTTTCATAACTTAACTCTCAGGTTTACTATTTTTATCTAATTTCAACATTCTTCCATATTTTTAGGTCTATAATTCAGTCATAAGAACATAAAAATAATTAAAATGTATAAAAAAATCTAAGGTATTACATGAGATCACCCGAATAGGCATCATTTTGGAACAATGATAGCTACAGAATTACCTAAATGGATATCAATCAATTAGAAACAAATCAGAGAATCACCATTGTGAGTCACCAATAGTGGAATACAAACGCATTGCTTTTCTCCAAGTGGAGGACAGATGCATTGATAATCCTTAAGCAAAGGGCACAACAAATAGTATATGAGCATTCAATCGAATCAATCAGAACAAGCACATTGATAATCCCCAAGTGGAAGATAAACAAATAGCCTATGAGCCTTTTTGTAAATCAATCAAAACAAGCGCATTGATAATCCCCAAGTGGAGGGTAGAATAAATACATATGAGTGTTCATTGAGTCAATTAGAACAAACACATTGATAATCCCCAAGCGGAGTGTGGAACAAATAGCAGAGTTGATAAAATCAATTTGAGGTGATTCAATCAATAAATTCAATACAATCAAAACGGATCAATAAGATCAACTAACTCGATACAGTTAATACAATTAATAAGTTCCCATATAATCAATGGGGCCAACATAAATCAGGTTTGCATCATTTAATTATGGAAGATGCAAGTCCAAACCAATATAGACTTTTGGTGAATCAATTAGTAAGTCATTGGAAGCAAATCTTTCCAATTCTTCATGATCTTAGAGGGTTAAATCAACCAACCTAAGAATTCAAAGCACAATTCAATTCGGAGTAGCACGAGGTTTCAACTTCATAAATAGAGATTAAATCAATGATAGATCTCAACAATTTGCAATTCAACTTGAAGGTTACAAATAGACAAAGTCCAAACTTACAATCTCAAAGAATTTACATAAATCCATAATAATAAATCATGGATTAATCAATCATAACAAATATAGTAGTAGGTTTAGAGTCAATGGGGTCCAAATTCAGTTGTCTACATGGAATCCCATGTGGGAAACACCAAAACAATTCAATGGAATTCAATTACAATGATCGATTCATAGATTTAGATCATACTTTCATAGATCTTAAGATTAGAGTTCCATAGATCCAAAATCAAGAGTTTCACCATGAGTTCCAACAAGATTCAAAGAAAATTTACTAAGATCCATGAACATCAAAGAGGTTTTCATCACAATTGAAGAAGACAAGAAGGTATACTTCACTCAACATGTTATAGACAGTCAAAGATCAAAGAAAGAGGGTAGTATACTCCACATTACTACTTACCAATCAATGATCCAAAGGAGATTAAGTACAATCAAGATGAATCAACATAGCTCACATCAAAATTCAAGGAATATGAAGTGCATATACTACACCACTACCTGTAAACATCAAAAATCAAAGGAGAGGGGATAGTACATTCTACATTACTAACAATCATCAAGAAATCAGAAGGAAGGAATGCATATTTCACACTACTACTTATAATCAATGATCCAATTGTGAATCTAACTTTTCTCTTGCCAAATTCCTTTCTCCTTACACTCCACCAACTTCCTCTAGAACCTCTTTTCTGTAATTCCTTGGTGGAAATCTGCTAAATTTAGTAATTTTCTATAGATCTAATGTCAAATAAGAGGATAATCTAAGATCCAAGCAATTTCTCCCATAGGGTAAGCTCCAATGGCTTACCTCCCCCAATTTGGAACTCTTTTCTTCCCCTTTTCCCAATTCTCATATTCTCTCATTTCCCTATCTCTTTCTTATGTCATTTGGGCTAAATGGGATAAATTTAGAGTTCTAATTCATCATATAGGAGTTTGTGCACGAGTGGGAGGTCAAATGCCAAGAATACCCTTAAAAAAATTTGCAACTTTTCATGTTTGATTCGACATGATCGATTAGGAAGTAGACCTGACAGATAAGGAATTCGTGGTTGCATTCCTGATCGGCTAGATAGGGACTGACTTGTATTGCTTTTTCTAAGATCTTAATTGCTAAGGATTCCGTCCTGACCGAGCGGACAAAGTTTGTTTTGTTCTAGGTGATTTCTCTATGGTCCTGATCAGTCATAAAACAACCATGATCGGTCATGATTGTGGACTTTCATGTTTTTGGGTATCTTTCCTCCTAAATTCATTCTTTTGGGTTCCAAACCCTTTTCCACATTCCCATAGCTTTCTAAATGGTTCAATTAGGTCCCAGTAGGTCCAAAATGGGTCCTCTTGTTTGGTTTTGTATGTGTTTGCCCAATTGGGCTGTTATGGTTTGTCCTTGGCCTCATAAAACACCAAAAGAATTGTAGGGTGTTACACTTCTCCTGCTAGGAAGAAGAGGATCCTTCCTAAGGATTTGCACACAAAAAGGTCATAAACTGGATACAGGCCAACCAACAACTTGAAGATTAGAGTCTTTTCTACTTCTTGATTATATAGTGCTTCATTTTCAGTAGACTAAGCTTTAAAACTCTTGTAAAAATCAATTTCCTTACATATGGTGCAAAGAGTACAGTAGTGTCATGCCAAAGGTTGGTCCCCCTATCTCAATTGGGACACTTTGATGTAGATTATACATATGTGCCTTATTCCCTTTCTTAGAATTGGTCGTCGTGATTTATTCCCAAATAACCTTGGCCATAGGTAGAAACAAATAATTATGCACAATACTAGGCTTCGTAGAGTGAATGAGCCAAGACATGACCGACCATAGCATTTTCAATGTCCCATTTAGAAAACGTGGAATCCTTGGGATTTGGCATCTTCGGATCACCAGTCAAGTAACCAGATTGGTTTAATATAAAGTTTGGTTGATTGAGACCAAATGAGAAAATTCGTCCCATCAAAACGAACTGTGGTAATAAGTGAGTTCGGAGACTCTATCACAACTCCACCAAGGTGGTTACTTACATTGGGACTATTTGATGCAGTAGAATTCTGACTTACTTTTGACATTATGCTAGATATGTAAAACACAAGGTAGAGATTCCAATCACCAAAAACAAACCTCCACGGTTCTTAAACACCACCACAACACATGGCTACATAGCATATGAGCACATTTCAACACCGTACTATCAAAAAAAGGGCGACCTAGTGCATGAGGCTCCTGCTAACGCGGGGTCTGGGGAGGGCAAGATGTACGCAGCCTTACCCCCATT
>JAOXJP010226917.1:0-11398 GCA_025762735.1 Platanus orientalis | reverse complement strand
TTTGTTTTTAACCGTAGTAAAAAGGGATTGAAATATGAATCCACTTAGTTAATTTAATATGTTTTGTTATTGTGGTGCTGGAATTTTGAAAATATTATAATTTGATTAATTTACTTTCTGAGTAATTTGTTTTGAAAAAACTATAATATTTTCTTAGTTAATAGAGATAAAAAGTATAGAAGTTGAACTAAGTTAAATTTTATTCATTCTCCTTTAATAATTTTAATGAATCTTTAACATATATCATTATTATTGTGGTTTTTCCTTTTATTTATAGTAGAAAGTAGAATCTTATGATCATCGATCCGATCCATGAGGCCACCCCACTGATCCTACGTAAGATCTCGATTTTAACAACCTTGCTAGGCAGTGGACTGCTGTGGTGCTTGCCTGGTTAGGGAATGCTGTATGTTCCGATCTCCCCTTTGGAAGGTGGGGTTGGTTAATCAATAGTTGCTAAGTATCAAAAAAAAAACAATCACGTCCATCATATACCTCATGCAGTTAGAGCAGCAACCATCCCCACGTTCAAATGAGTGATTTGGATGTATGTTCCGATCTCCCCTTGGGTTTGGACACCTTGCATACTTTTAACACTTTCTTCTTTTTTAAAGACTACCGAACTTATTTCATATTTGGATGAAGTCAACCACGTTCAAATGAGTGATCAATTTTATCAAAAAAATAAAAATCAGTGTTATTTTTGGAGCCTTTTGGTTTCTCGCCAACCCAAGCGGAGGCCCAACATTTCAGACTGACGCAATTGATGTTCAACCATGTTAGAGAGCAAGGAATTTCTGTGTTAGCTGCAGCAGTGAACCTCGATGGCCAGTCCCGAATTATTTCCCCATGTGTAAGATGGAGTTGCACGTTCACCCTTAACCATCAGTCCAACAATAATATCATTTCATTGGTGATTAGAGGAAAAACTTATCTAATTAAACATACAAAGTGAACAACTTAATTACAAAACGATCAAGGAAACTTGTTTTGTTCCACACCACCCCTTGCAAAGAACAATAAATATTTATAATTTTCAGTGTTTCCTTTCCTAGTTGAAAACAGGAACTCCCCCTCTCATGCATTTATCATCCAAAACAAACCAAAAATTTCAAGAGGGATCAGACCATGACGTGTGTGCAGCTTAAAACGTGTACTCCTGTACACCTGCGTCATCAGCTCTCCCATCAGCTCTCCTGGCTGCTCCTTGGTCATCAACAGTTGTTCTCTTGCTCATATTTGCCCGCTGCACCAGACGAACCAGTGCTTGCACCACTTCTGACATAGGTGGTCGGAACTCTGGCTCCGGCTGCCCAAAGTCACGATGCAAAACATTACAAACTCAGATCAAACGAGATGAAATGGTGATAATCTTTAAAGCACGTAACAGGATATCAGAACTCAATTGGTGCTTGAGATCCTTCCTAACATATTACCTGGACACACAGAGCTACCACATCAGCAAACCGAGAGAGAGACTTGGCAGGGTAGAGTCCTTTGAGTGCCGGATCAACCATCTTAGCCAGAGCATCAATGTCATGGAGCTGAGGTGTTGCCCACCGAACCAAAGATTGCTCAGATCTTGGCCTCGCGCTGTCAGAAGCATCCACATAATAATTGAAAAATAGATGACAAATTAAAAAAAAAAAACCTATTTTCAGCTAACATGATGAAACCGTAATGCTTCTGATATTAGAATATTTTTACCTGTCGAATGGTTTCCGACCAGTAAGTAGCTCCAACATGACCACTCCAAAACTGTACACATCACTCTTTAGACTATATTGGCCGGACATGGCAACCTCTGGTGCATTATATCCAGATCCCATGTTATGGTCCAATGCCTGAAAAGTGGGAGGAAAATGTCAGGGTTAGAATTCTCACTAGCTCAACCAGATTATTGGGCTATGGAAACCAAAAGTTGTGATGGTTAAAAGCCACACCAAGACCTCAGCCTATAAAACAGTTGTATCACAAACGTCCTTTTCACTATCAGTGGCCTATATCATACACTCTATTTAAGGGAACAAGATTAGTATCACTGCAAATCCAAAGACCAGTGTAGGAACCACCATGATATTGGCGTAACAGATTTTGATAGTTGACTCAAATGGTGCAAGGGTCATTGCTTTGGTGCAATGCTAGTGACTTGGGCTGTCAGCGTGAAAACTTGGGTTCAAGTCTCGTGGGCAGCCACTTTGTGCAAAAAAGCCAAAGGTTAGGTCTGTCTCCAGTCCAACCCTCCCAGCACCCTGTAGTTATGGGACCAGCACTGGGTAATGACCTTTCACTCAAATGGTGGTATGTAAGACCTTTCAGTGTTGAATGCTAATAATTTGTGGGATGATATATTATCGACAGCATGCATCTCGACAGAGTTCCAAACAACTAGACCAAGTCTACCATAAGTTCTATATAATGGTTTCATGTGCTTAACATGTGCATGAATTCAATAAAGCCCTTCCTATTCGGAACTCTTCTACGTTTAGAAAAGACTGGGTAAAAGAAAAGAGAGAAATACCAATATATTTGTTTATCTTATGCACAAGCAGTACAACTTTAGGTAGTTAAAAATCTTGCCTGATCCAAATTTGGTACAAAGCTTGCCAACCCACAATCTGAAAGGTGAGGATTCAGCTCCATGTCCAGTAAAATGTTGGCTGACTTGAAATTCTTATGAACAACAGACGGCAAGCATACTTCATGTAAATACCTAAATAGAATATCTTCTTAAGTACCAGGGCTTCCCACCCATGTGAAAAAGTAAGGACTACAGCTTTGAAAGGGAAATATAAAAATTATCAGAAGCTATATCAACAGAGTATTTGACCATTTGAATTGGTGTTGTGGGTCTTTAAGATTTACAAATCCCAACCCTTAAGTCAGCCAATTAGTAATAGACACAGTGACTACTAAAAGAAGAAGAAGAAGAAGAAGCAAATGATCACCTCGCTACTGCTGCAAATCAGCAATAGTTAAGTAGAGCAGCAGTTCTACAAATTCAATGACACTGTCCCTTCACAAAGGTGATAGATTATCACCAAGTTTTAAACGATTTCATTAAGGCTTACTAGCATGACAAAAATCATGAGTAATCTGACAAAAGAGAATAATAAGAGGTCCTATTCAGTGGACCATAAAAGCCCCAATTAAATGGTCTTGCAAGTTTCAAGAATTGTGGATCCCAAAAATGACAATATGTAGTGTGATGTAGGCAAAACACTTTCAATTGTGTAACATACATTGAAAGACTGTAAATTACGGGATCCACAAGATAGGAACAAATCAGACCATTTGATTTTGGTAGTTCATAAGCTACCAAATAGCTGCCCACAACTTCATATTTTCCCAGTGTTTAAGCTGGCAGAACCAAGATTAATGAAACCAATATTTGGTTGCACCTTTATAAGCATTTTCCTTTTTGAGAAGGAAAAAGATCAGAAACTCCATTCTGTTTTACCCAAATGACCCAAATACATTATTCTAAAGGAATACTGCTATATCTAGTATCAAATCAAAAAAAAAACCTTTGTCAATTACTAAAAATCAACTTACTCAAGTGCACGTGCAGTCCCCAGGGCAATCTTGACACGGGTGTTCCATGTCAATGGCTTGTTATATTCATCTGAGAGGTGCAGAAAATCATGCAGTGAACCATTCCTATGGAACTCATAGACTAGCAGGTGCTGCCCATGCTCAGAACAGTAACCCACCAGCTCAGTCACATTTGGGTGATGCAAGCGGGAGATGTTGGAAACGACCTCTATGAAATCTTCAGACGATTGGGTTGGCAGGGCATATGAATTTATTTTCTTCACAGCGAGAACCTACAAAGTATTATGAAAAGATTAGAAGTCAAGACCATTAAATAGCAATCACAAGGCCCTTACAGGCAACTGAACAAGGAAATCAATGAAGCCCTAAGGATGGCCTCCCAAATAGCATATAGGTACATGTAGAGTTCACATGTAGGAGGGTTAGGATCGTCATTCAATGTCCCACCTACATGTAGAGTGCACATGTAGGAGGGTTAGGATCGTCATTCAATGTCCCACCTAGGAGATCTACTATACTGGCAGAAATTGACCCAATCAAATAAACTTAACATTTTCATCTATCGCATTCTTTGGGATGGCCCAAAAAAGGACAAAGAAAACACTCCAAAACAAAATACCATGGAATGGTAAATATTTTATATGGTCATTTTTCTAGCATAAGATATGCATTCAGATAGGTGACTCCTGCTCCTTCCATTCAGCCCAATGGTGCAATCAATCCCTTTAACTTCTTATGTAGAAGAGTTGGAACTTCTAGGAGAAAAGACAAAAAAGGACAAAAGGGACCCAATGCATAAAGAAGAAAATTATACCTTCCCATCATCAAGCTGAGCCCGATAAACACGTCCAATAGACCCCTCACCAATAAGGTTATCCACACTAAAGCTTCCTGTTGCCATCTGCAGGTCTGCTACTGAATACACTGTGGCATTTATGGGAGCCGTATTGGCTTTCTTAACAACAACTGGCTTGCTTGAAAAGTCATCTTCATCAAATGATTTGTGTCGATCAATAGGTGGAGGTCTAAGGTTCATTGATGCAGAAGTTTCAAATGTCTTCGTGTTAATCACAGGAGAAGGCTCAATAGATTTCATTTCTGCAAAGACAATGCTAATGAAATTTGTATCAAAATGGCTTGAAACAGTAAAATAAATGTCACTAACGATGAGAGACAAACTAACAATACTGATGGCTCATGGAGTCAGAGCAGTGTGTAAGGGTATATAATTTATAGTCAAGAATTCTTGAAATCAACAACTCGAAAACAGGTACCATAATAGAAAGATTTTCTCTAGTCTTTTCAGCATCAATGATTCTAATGAATAAACATCCACAGCTTCATTGGAAGGACTTTCTTTAGTGAAACTTCCTGGGAACATTGGTCATCTAAGAAGTTTAGCAACACAATTTGGTGGACTCCAAGAAAGGGGGGTCTAGACCCTGGAGACTCACATTTACTGTTCACTGAATCCTAGACTAAGTGATTCTTTAGAGATTTTAAACTTCTTTATCTCATCTTAAGAGAAAATCACCGATTCTTTGTGAGGTGTGGGTTTTATATATAATTTAGTCAAGGGGACCCTTAAAAGGGCGAAACATTTTTTTGTTCCCTTCTTTCAGTTTAGTTTCCTTTTTCTGTACTCATTCTTCCCTAAAATCATTACCACTAACTAAAATAAAATGCTTCTTCAAATTCTTACTAATCAAGCAAAAATAAATAGAAACCCATCAAATATATAAACGAGAATAATCTCTAAGACATAAATATGTTTGCCAAATGGCAAGGAACACCAAGAGTCACTAGTAAAGAATATAATGTTGTGCCACGTGCCGGACTGCTGAAGAATGGAAGGACTTAAGCTTGAGCTAAATGGTTTGCATGGATCAGTTCTAGTTCCACATTTGATGTCAAAGATTAAATCTTTAATGATGCCAACTCACGTCATTTGTTGCATACTAGTAATCTGGGACTGAAGCAAATTAGGGATGAGTGATACTATATTTATTGACTCACAAAACAAGTCAACCCAAGATGATCAGATTCTAATGAGTTCACAATTTGCTCCAAGTTATCCAAGTGGTACTGACTTGCCAGATTAATACCAAACTTATATGCATACCAACTTTAATTGAGTAGGGTTTTGAAATCACAGGTTGCCAAATCCTTAAGTCAAATCTCTTGGATCCTTAAGTTGACATCTAAGATTGTTTAGTCAAATCGACAGGAATAGGATGACTCCCACGCATGAGATTTTGCTAAGCCATTTCCTTGAATCCTTACGACCTTTTATCAACTCTTACTCTGCTATGTCTGATATCACTTAAATCTGGGGTGGAAAACAGAAGGTAGTTTTGTTCTTTCCAAGGGTGCTATGAGAGGTATGGGAGGTTGTATAAGAAGGAAGGGGGTCATCGTCCGGTCATTGAAAATTTCTTTGAAGTCACGTTACAAGATGACCAGGTGGTTGATATTGAAAGACCTTTTACTGAGGAGGAAATTAAGAATGCTGTCTTTGCCACGGATGGGTCAAAAGCTCTAGGGCCGGATGGCTTTTCCCTGCTTTTCTTTCAAGTGTATTGGGGTATTGAGAAGGATGATTTGATGAAGGTTTTCCTTGAGTTCATCGACTGTGGGATTACAAGCAAAGCTATGAGGTCTACATTCATTGTTCTTGTTCCAAAGAAAGATGGGGCAAGGACCATGGGTGTTTATAGGCCCATTAGTCTAGTTAGTAGTCTCTACAAGATCATCTCTAAAGTTTTGGCCAGCAGGATGAAGGAGGTCATGGGGGGGTATCATCCACCCAAAGCGCTTTTATTCAAGGGAGACAAATTTTAGATAACATTTTGATTGCCAACGAGTGTGTGGATTCTATAAAAAGAGATAGGAAGGGGTGGTTTGTAAGATTGATATAAAGAAAGCTTACAATAGAGTGGATTGGGATTTTCTGTTTTGGGTACTAAAAAAAGGGTTTGGGGATAGATCGATTGCTTGTATAAAAGGGTGTGTGATTAAGACTTTTTTTTCGATATTGTTGAATGGCACTTCCAAAAGCTTCTTTAAGTCTTCAAGGGGACTTCACCAAGAGGATCCTATCTCCTTTTCTTTGTTCCCTTGTGGCGGATGGTTTGAGTGCAATCTTAAAAAAGGCTAAAGAGAAGAGTCTAGTGGAGGGAACTGTCATTGGGGATGATAGGCTCTCATGGTGTCCCACCTTCAATTTGTGGATGATACGATCTTGTTCTTTAAGGCAGATTTTGATAATGTTAGGCAGATGAAGCTATGCATGAAGATCTTTCAAGCTATATCGGGTCTAAAAGTGAACTTATTCAAATACTGCATGGTCGGTGTTAATGTGGAGGAGAATGCCTTGACTAGTCTTGCTGATGTTATGGGGTGTAGTGTAGCAAGGTGGCCTATTAAATATTTGGGTATGCCCCGCCCCTTAGTGGGAATCCAAAGTCAGTGACCTTTTGGGATCAGGTTGTTGAAAAGGTTTCCAAAAAGCTAGCAACATGAAAAGGATCTTACATCTCTCTTGGAGGAAGAATCACTTTGATTAAAGGGGCCCTTTCGAATATTCTCATTTATTATATGTCCTTACTCAAAATGTCTATTAAAGTGGGGAGTATCATTGAAAAATTACAATGAGAGTTTCTTTGGGAAGGATCAGTTGGTGAAGTGGGAGATTGTAGTTAAATCCAAGGAGTAGGGTGGGATTGGATTGGGAAGGATCAAGGAGAGGAGCAGGGCATTGTTGGGCAAATGGTTGTGGATCTTCTCAGTGGAGCAAGGTAGCTAATGGCATTCCATCATCCTTAGTCGATATGGGACAAATGTTAATGGGTGGGATTGCAATCAATCTATTCCTAAATCCCATTCCCTTTGCTTGCATCAAATCACTCAGGTGAGCCTTCTCTTTTACCCTCATATCAGATTCCTTCTTGTAATGGTCGTAATATTTAGTTTTTGAAGGACCCCTTTGGTGGGGAGATGTTACCCTTGCTTTAGCATACCCTTCGATTTTTCATATTGCTTTGTCTAAAAATGTGAAGGTCTCTAATGTGCTCTCTCGGGGGCCTAGTGGCCTTAATTAGACCATTCCTTTTACCCAAGATCTCTTTGAGCGGGAGATTCCTCTTATAGGAAGTTTTATGGAGGACCTTGTTTTGGCCTTCGTTAGTGAGGAGGAGGATGGTCGCATCTGGGCTCCCTCTTTCGATGGCATTTTCTCGTCCAAATCTTTCTTTTCTATTCTAACCGATGCTGACCCCATCAATCCTCAGGTCCCAATTAAAAATATTTGGAGTACGGCTGACCTTCCAAGGGTGAAGGCTTTCGCATGGATATCTTGTCTTGGTAGACAAAATACCATGGATGTGTTGCAGAGAAGGAGGCCTTTCATAGCCCTATCTCCTTCGATTTTCCCTCTTTGTTTGCAGGCTGCGGAATCAAGAATCCATATCTTCATGCATTGCAAGTACGCTTCCAGAATTTAGACTTACTTCAAACAGGCCATATATCTCCACTTTGTTATGTCAAATTCTTCCTTGGGGGAGGAGGGGTAAAGGGAGATAGGGGATTGATTTTCATGAAGGTCATCCTTCCAGGGGTGGTATGGGGTATTTGGAAGGAGAGAAATAGAAAAGTGTTTAAGGATAAAAAAAGAAGTGTTTGGGCGGTCATTGACTCTATTGTGTGTGAGATTAGTTCTTGGGTGCTTATCAAGAAAGAGTTCTAATGTTGGTCCTTAAATGACATGGTTAGAGATTGGGTTATTTGCATTTTTGCGCACAGTAGGTCTAGGAAAATTCAAGCGTCTGATTGGGTTCCCCTGTGCGAATGTGAAATTAAATTTTGATGTCGCTTCTTTTAGAAATTCAGGTCCTACTAGTTGCAGGTGTGTTTTAAGGGATGCTAATGGTATTGCCCTATGGGTGAAAGGAGTTACTATGGGGAATAGTGATGCCATTCAAGCGGAGTTAAAGGGCCTCTTAGAAGGGGTGCAGCTAATTAAGAAGGAAGGCTATATGAATTGCATTGTGGAAGAAGATTCGTTGATAACCATTTATTGAGGAAGGGAAAGTCAAAGGGGGTCATGGAGGTCGCGCAACTTCATTACGGAGGTGAGGTCCATCGTAAAGGAGATGCACATTGATCTTTATCATATTCCAAGGACCTAGAACTCCCTTACTAATAGGATTGCCAAGTGGATTGTGGATCAATGCAGTGAGTTTGAGGGGGGGTGGGGTATTTGTCAGAGTGTTTTATAAATAACTTAACTTTATTAAAAAAGATGAGAGAAAATAGAAATACAACAACAGGGGGAAAGACCCTACAAGCACCCCTCAGGAATACAGATATCAAAAAAAAACCTCTTGGGAAGCAATCCCCCAATTTGCCAGCTTATTAGCTAGCTCATTCTGGCTTCTAACAACATGAGAAACAAAAATCGAAAGAAGAGAAACAAGCTCCCGAATCTCATAAACGATAGGGGCTAAGCAACAAGTTCCAGAACAATCCCCTCTAGCCCAGGAAATGACTACAGCCGAATCACCCTCCACTTCACAAGATTTCAAACCAAGACGATTCAGCTCCCTAAGACCCAACAATAGGCTTGTAGCATCAAAATGTTGTAGTGGTTTTTGTTTTCTAGCTTGCTCTTTGCATCCTTTTGGCTGCTTTGTATTATTATTGTCATTTTTTCCCTATTAATGCCATTATTCATCGTTATTCATCAAAAAATATATATATAATATAATCTGTGAGGATCTAGTGTGTGCTCTGTACTTAACCATATGAAATGTCTTGAGGTTTGGATGACCCAATCTTTGTTCATCAAATATGCCACACTATTCCCCAATTTGAAAATATTCATAATGTGAGGATCTTGCTTTTCTTCTTAATGTTGTTGTCTTTATCTTGTTGTTCTTATTTGGTATCACTTCTAGTGATTCTTTCCTTTATGTATTTTTCTTTAATAAAGTACTTATTTACGTCTCAAAAAAAAATATTATTATTTCTTTTTCAAAAGAAGTGCATCAAAAAGATCCATAATCCTTATGGTTTCACTTTTTAGAATTATTAATTATCTATTTATATGGAGGTGAAAGGCATCTTTTGGGAGTTCTTTGATGCCAAACTTTAGAAGTGAAAGACATCCAAAGAACTCCCAAAAGATGCCTTAATAAACTCAACTCAACTCAAAAAGCCTTAACCAACTACTTGGAGTCGCCCATACAAATCATGCTATGCCTTTCCACTCTATCTAGGCTTTTTATTCCATTAAATCATAAGCCCTCAAGTCTTTTCTCAAAACTTTGACCCAATACCTTTTTGGTCTTCCTTTGTTCTTTTAGATCCTTCCACTTAGACCATATCACACCTCACTGGTGTAGTTATTGGTCTTCATTGCACATGATTGAACCATCTCAATTGTTTTTTTCACATCTAGTCCAGCTTATCTTAAAAACCTTTTGATTCTATAACACCTGTCTATAGTTCTAACTTGGCATTTACCCTCTCCTAATCTCGCCAATCAAAACATCATCAACAAAGAGCATACATCATGGGACCTTCTCTTCCATATGCCTATTCAACTCATCCATAGCCAATGAAAAGGGAAACTAGCTTGTCAACCCTTGCCGTATGCCTATTCAACTCATCCATAGCCAATGAAGTGAAATCATTTATCGATACCCCTGGAAAGTCATTTGAAGCAGCAGCCCAAGAAGCCACCTCAAAGAGGATAGAGTCCACCAATTCAAGGTAAGATTTCTTGACACCTTCAAAGATTCTTCAATTCCTCTCTTTCCAAATGCCCCAACAAAATCCATGCATAATTCCAAGCCAAAATTTCTTACCCCGGCCCTCAAAAGAGTCAGACTTTCATTAGCCCACCAATTCAAGAAAATTATAATTTATAAGACATAAACCAACTCAAAGGGGCATGGCAAAGAAATTGATCTTAGATAAGCCTTGCGAAAGAGCAGTGGAGTAAGATATGGTTGCCCGATTCACCATCATAGAAAGCAAATATGTGGAGAGAGCATCATGTATGGTCACCTCCTCTAAAGCATATCTAATTTATTCATTCTACAATGAGCAGTTATCCAAATAAAGGCTTAACCCGGGGGGGGGGAGAAAGAGCCTTCGCCGGGAAGAGAAGGGAAGGAATTAGGGGTTCAGAGAGCTTTGCATAAAGAATTTCACTGAGAAGAAACAAGAAGGATCCAGGGTCCATTTAAATCTATCAGAAAGAGAGAATGAGAGATAAACAAACTGTAGGGAGTCAAGGAGTGACCCCACAAACTCAGCTTCAAAATCTAACAAGATCCTAGAGAATGGGAGGCTCCAAGATAAGTTGTCATCCAAAGAAGAGACAATATAGTCAACAACAGAAACCTCGTTAAGATTAGAGATGTGAAAAAAGACAAGGGTGGGATCAGATGACAAAAGAGGGAAGTCTCCCCATCAAACATATTTCCTGAATTTGAATTTTCTACCATTCCCTAGCACAAGATGCATAATATAAGGGTCAAAAGATGTCAACAATTTGTTTCCACATCGAGGAGGCTCATTAACAGAGAGATTGCAACTCCATCCATTTGAATTTGATTCATACTTGTGAAGCAACTCTGAGTGCCAAATACTAGCATCTTCATAAACAAACCTCCAAAACCAATTCCCAAGAAGTGCTTTGTTCTTCAAAGAGATGTTTCCCATTCCAAACCCCCCCCCCATTTTATTTTTTTATTTTTGGTTTCAATACCACCTCCCATTTTTTTTGGTTTTTTTTTTTTTTTTTTTTTTTTTTTTTTATCAACACCCTCCCATAGAA
>JAOXJP010226916.1:1174-11398 GCA_025762735.1 Platanus orientalis | reverse complement strand
CTAATATTGGTAATAAATACTACCAGTAATAAAAAAAGGCATAGCAAATTAAAAACTTCTCTTAATGACAGTGCCAACAAGTGTCACACATAAAAGTCTGATATGGGAATCCAACATAGCAATTTCATTTAGGAAACAGTCTTATTCATACATAGGTCTCTACCATTGCAGGATAAATCAAGGACATTCTTTCATACTAAATTATAACAACACTTCTTTCTTGGGAATTTGGATTTATAGCAAAAAAAAAGGAAGAAATGTAGTGCTACCACTGAATCAGGTCAATGTGCAAATTTGGATTTAGATATGCTATTTAGGAATCTGTACTTACAGAATGTTTTGAAAGATTTTAAATTTTTTTCTTGGGAATGCTCTTTTGCTGTTTAGATAAATCTGAGACATAAAATTGGGTTAATTTTTCCTAAAAGATGTTTCTGCTACTAAATAATTGGAGGATGAACAACCTGATTCATTTTTTTCTTTTTTGTCTCCCTCTTCTAAATGAATGGACCTTGAAGGTTTATGGAAGTTTCCCCTAAATCTTTAAACATTGAAGTTGGTGAATGCTGATAATATTGTCTTGTCATCTTACTGAAAAGTGAATTTTTCTGCTCATGTTTTTTTGTGTGCTTTCCTTGGGCTATTTGGCTACTGGATGTATAGTTTGGCTTGGGTGGAAGGAGTAAAGAGGGACATGACAGCTTGGAATTTCACAGCAGATATGGCCCTAAACAGAGCGGAATGGCGGAATAGGATTCGTGTAGAGAAGGCTGTTTGTTGTTGTTGTATTAGGGTGTTTTAGTACAAGTTTAGGGCTGATTGGGGCAGAATATAGGCTGAAACTGGGTTCAGTTCTAGGGATCAAACAATATGGGATTTGGGCAGATGTTTAGGACTTTTAAAAGGGTCTGATGGTGGATAATATAAGCCAATCATATGATACATTCAGGTAAGGATTATGAGTATAGCTTAGGTGCAGAAGATATCAGAATTTAGACATGCAATGTTGAGCAAAACTTGATAGAAAACCAGTTAGGATCTGAAATCGATTAGAGTATAATTCTTTGAGGTTGCCGTAAGCAGAAAACTTCAGGGACAAGTTGAATTGACCATTTAGATTAATTAGAAACCTAATCAGAAGCTATTGTCAAAAGTATCTAAGGATAGAGCACTACCTTACAAGTTTGTTGGCAGCCCCAAAGCTACCAGGATACAAACTATAAGAAAGGACAATCCAACCTACATTACCAATCCCACCATATAAGTCCCTACAAACATATCTTGTAGCACCCCATTTAGCTAACCTATCACCAGAAAACTCCTCCACTAAGGACCTTATCTTGCAAACAAAATGGTGCAGCCTCCACGACCCCCTTCTTTTTCCTCTCCCCCAACTCAGAGCACTCATAGAGTCTTCGAAGCTTTTGCTATGCCATAATACACTGATCAGGGTGTATTATTTTACTGGATGCAACCAGTTGCATATACTTGCTAGAAAGACCTCTCAGTTTCATCAGTCAATATTTTGGTCTGCCTCTAAACTTGATACCACAAGTTTAGCCTCTTCCCTTGTTTCATTCTCTACCAAATATTTTCCTACGCATTCACTAAGAAAACTTTCAGCATTGACAAAATATACAACACCAAATGAGGGCATGTCCGAGATAGATAAGACTCCATGTATCAAAATCCAAACTAATTCAAATGAAAAATACCATCAATTATAGTGAGACACCATTCAACAACATTTTAATATACAAATAAGAATTGAGAGCATGCTTGGACTAGATAAATTACATCAAAAACAAATTTCAATTAAATAAATCCCCTTAGGTGAAAACAGAGGTTATCTGGGACAAACCAAAAAATACTGTTACAACTCTATGCCCATCTTTTTATCATTGGCTTCACTGAGATACACTTGCTACCACTAAACTCATTGAATCCTATGCCAAGATGGGTAACCTTGAATCTGCTAGAATGGTCTTATGACTAATTTGGGTGGATGGGAAATAGGCAGGTAGCATTATTGCAAAGGTGAAGTTGATAGCAACCAAATGAGTAGTATCAGTTGGTTGGAAATTGCAATCTAATGAGAAAAAAAGTAATCACTACTGAAGTAGGATTAAGCAGAGATGATTGTGGTGCACATGGAAGATGTCAATAAGCAACCGAACATGTAATGAAAATCATATAGGAAGTGGCTAGGTGATTCTATTTCACTATACTTCTTGAGATTACTATCATTAATTCGTATAAGAGAAAAGAAGTCAAATTAATTGTGTTTTTTTTAATACAAGGATACAAAATGCTCCTTATAAGATAACAATAACTTCCTCCAAATTCCAAAAGGACCCAAGCAATAGATCTGTTCTCAATTATAAGAGTGGTAATAGAACAAATTGAGGAGTTAACCCACCACAACAAAGAAAGAAGATTTAGGGAAGCCCATCCCTGATGAAAGAACAAAAATGATGTAAAAAACATGCAAATATTGTAGTTTTTTTTTAAGGTACAAATATACTTACACACTTTATTTGGTAAGGATGCTGTCTTGCTGGAATCATTGTGGGAGTGTATAGGCATATAGGAGCAAAAAAATGCCAATAGACAATAAAAGCATCCTAGGTGGACACTCACTGCAGCTATGGAATTATTCAACATGTATTTGAAATGAAATACTATATCTTCCATAAAAAATTATAATTGCCACCCCATCAAAACAAGATGAATAGAAAACATAGCAAGTTTAAGTAATTTTAGAAAAATAAAAGGAAAAGAGGGAGGAATAAAAGAAATAACCCTGCTGGCCCAAATTTTGGAAATTTGGGTTGCAAAGGTAAAAAGACAAAAATACCCCTGATTGTGCCTCAGAAAAATATGCCACTTTACAGGGTAACTCTGAGGTCTATAATGAGCCTATGTTCAAACTTTCAAGCAATTCTGATGTGATTTGCCATTTTGGCATATGGCAATGATGGAGTATCATGGGTTAGTGATCCATTTAAGTATTATTTTCTTGTTTATTAGATTGTATGCTCTATTAAATTAATCGGTTTACTTGATGATCAAACAATGGCATCATTGTTTCTAGTACAGACATTTGTTCATAAGTACTAATGGTCTCTAATGTACTATAATGATGCAAGAAATTCTTGCATTCCAGGTTTCATCAGATGCGCCATTTTGCAAGCTTGGACAAAAAAAAACAAAAAAACAAAAACTCATCCAAAATGTAAATGATTCAATTGTTTTAAGGGACGGTGTATGTTACTAGATTAATTATATGAAACTTGTGATTCGATTTGACAAGAATACACTTAGCCGGGGGATGTAAAAAACTTACCCCACAAAAGAAAACTTATTTAAAGTGGACCAGCTGAGAGAAGAAAATAATCATTACATGCAGACCATACTGATTTGATGTACTCATACAATAAATCTCCTCTTCTTTTGTTTCATGAGATTGAAAATCTTAGATTTATCAAGAAATACAGTCGCTTCAATTGAGTTGGTACTCCTTTGTTTGAGTTACTATTCCTGTCCCTCTCTCATGCATGTAATTGTCCCATTAAATGGGAGTACATCTTATCTCATGGCAATGTATTTCGTAAAATATCCCCTAATATAAGCTCTTATTGTTGCTTCACAACTTTTTGTAAAGGTAGTCATATATCACCTGGTAATTCATATAATAGATAAGTAAAATTTAGTAACAACCAATTATTATAAAAATCACTTAATCAAGTCAATCTTATTTCTAGGTTTCATAGATGAACAAATGTTGGAGAATTTTGATTTGAAATGAACCACACCTCATTAAACAATGGAAAGAAAGTCAAAATTAAAAAGATAATTGCAATAATTTCTATTGAAGATGTTCACATGCAGAAAATTCTCTCTTTCACAACTCTACTGCAATCTTTTTTTTAAACAAGTATTTACATGGCATTGACATTTTTCTAAATTACAAAACTGATTTTTTTTTTGATATCTTGCTTCTTCCTGATTCATAGTCTGTTCAAACGAGAAGTGAGATTGATGAAGATGTCTTCTTTGCAAGGAATTGTAAGACCACCCATTGGATGATCAAATCCAAATTCTTCTTCATCCTGACTCAGCAAGTCTTGAAATGAAGACTGGTTCAAGACGGATACTAGAACCACGAATCGCTTCTTCTAGGTCTCCCCTACATAAATCGCAAGTTATAGATTTGGTGTTATCCATAAAATTTGTAGCTTTTCAATGAGATTGTGGAACCTAACAAATGTCATGTATTTATGAGAGAGAGAAGAAGAGAGCATGTTGTTCAGCTCAGGACACATTTACTAGTGTGAAAAACTGAATAAATTTGATGATTTTTAAGTAGCTGAAGGAAAAAGACTCATCATCTGAAATGGATATTAGTAAAAATTTAAAGCGTGGCTTTTGAAATTTATTCATCAATGATATAAGTCTTCCCGAAGGACATGGCACTAATTCTAAGTCGAAATAGGCAGATCAGGAGTGAATTATTCTTCTATTCTTGGTCCCTTGAACATAGGAGTTGAGTTAGAGATGGTTCTTGGTTTTAAACAAAGAAGCAAGCAGAGAAAAACAGAGGAAATTCTTGAGAAACCTCAACCCAATTGTTCACGGATTGATTCTATAGTTCTGCCTTTTCATTTCACTTTAATCACATACTTATACTATTACATTGAGACTCACAAATTCATTGATTGAAATACAACTTCCCAAAAATAGCTAACAATAGAAAACACTAATAATAGTAAACTAGAAAATTGAAGAGTTTCTGGAAAACATAAATTAACTTCAATAATCATCTCAGTCCTTAAAGAGCTCTTGAGCTACCGTTTGATTTATCCTTTAGCTAATCACATAACTTTTAATAATGTTTAGAGCACACCAAGCATGCTCTCATAGGCTCTTTAATGGAAGTAGTTAAAACTTACAAGATAAGGATGAGAATAAATATGAATGGATAAAGACACGAGGAAAATCAGTAGGCTCTCTCCTCTGAAAGTGGTTCTTTCAATGACAGATGGGAATCAAATTAACAGTTAATCCTCAATGGGTCAATAAAAAAAGGGCATGACATTCACTAGTAGAAATCAGAGAGAGGTGGGTGGTGGGATAGCCCTAGTTAAAAAGTGAATGATTTGGTCCATTCAGCCCATTAAATTATTTTAGTTTATGAATAAGTTAGTGAACATTGGGTTCTAGCTGTACTTAAAGGTATAGATTTGGTGTAATCCATAAAATTTGTAGCTTTTCAATGAGATTGTGGAACCTAACAAATGTCATGTATTTGTGTGACACAGAAAAATAGAGCATGTTGTTCAGTTCAGGACACATTTACTGGTGCGAAAAACTGAATAAATTTGATGATTTTTAAGCAGTTGAAGGAAAAGGATTCATCATCTGAAATGGATATTAGTAAAAATTTAAAGCGTGGCTTTTGAAATTTATTCATCAATGGTATAAGTCTTCCCCAAGGACATGGCACTAATTCTAAGTCAAAATAGGCAGATCAGGAGTGAATTATTCTTCTATTCTTGGTCCCTTGAACATAGGAGTTGAGTTAGAGATGGTTTTACATGGCAAAAGGACATTGCAGTTTGCGATTATTTTTCTTTCTTGTTTTGACATATTGCATTTAAACATTCTAACTGGATTTTCAAAGTAATCCTTGAGCCACATGTAATATCAAATAAAACTCCATTCATTTATATCTGCATGCACAATACAAATCCCTTAGAGGCACTCTGGACTGTAGCTGGATGTTTCACCCTATGTTTAGGGAGTGCTTAGTCAAAAATAATTGATTATTATGATAACATTTTGAGTTGAGAATGAAACCTTTTGGTCATTGCAAGGTTATGAAACTTGCATCACCTTCAATCCTTCATGATAGTTTTGAAAAGAAAGTCTGTGAGGATGTAATTGTTCTATCTTGACCCCTTAGACAATACTTTGCCAGCTCATTGCCACCTAGAAAGCACATAGGAAGCACTCACTGCTCCTTTCTTCCACTGTTACTCGAGGGTGTTCATTTACATGCTGTGACTTTGAATTTTGAATGCTAGATATGGGCATATATTAAACTAATGAAAGGTTCTGTAAGGAAACCTGGATGCTTAGGTCTACTGTTCATTTTGATTAGGCTACAAATAGCAGCTCAGTGTGGAGTGAATTCTCCATATATGGGTTTGATGTGGTTTGTTAAAGAACCAAAATTTGGTCCTTGGTTTGAACCTTGACCCATAAAGAAAGTCAGTTTTGTTCACATTGGAACTAGCTTGATGCAACTATAAACTGCTAATTGTAACATGAAGAGTTCCACTTAGTACTTACCAAAAAGTAAACTCCAGAGTTGTGTTCCTAATTTAATTTGGTCGAACTGACACTACAAGAAATATGACTTTTTGCAGCGAATTTTCTTTTGTTGCAATTAAAATCGCTGCAATAGGTAGGTTTTTGCAACGAAATTCAACTCGTTGCTACATTTTAATATCGATATGCGATTTAAAGTCTGTGGTCCCTTAACTTTTTTTTTTGCAGCGATTTTTAACTTTATAACAATGAAAATATGCGTTTGTATTAATTATGGCAATTTATTTACCCAAGTTTTAAAACTAGAAGAAAAAATTTATGAAAAATCAATGATATATTTATGTAAAAATGCAATAGATTATGCTAAAATCAACGTTATATTTAACAAATTATATGCCATTTAATATTGAAAAATGAGAATCAGCTTTTCAAACTCAACTATTGTAACAAAAATTCAGCGAAAACTTGGGTACTTTTTAGTGGTAACTCGAGCATATATAATTTGCTAATTACCATGTACATAATCCCAGTAGCTGACAAAGCCCTCAGTGCCCCAGTCACCTTCATGCAAAGCACAACCCTGTATTTTCTCAGGGGAGACATTGGAAATGTTGTGTGGTCGGCCGCTGAAGATCTCACAAAACTTCTCAGCTGGAGCCTTAATTTCTACCTTACCAGACAGAGACATTTTTCTTTCAGATGTTGTTCCAAAATACTTAGAAAACAGACTAGGATATTGTAATTTGCCTTTGTTGTGGAAAACAGCTATGCCAGCCCTTACACTTAAATAGAAGACGATATGTATCATGTATATTAGAAAAACAAGATCCTGGCTATACATGTGGTCACCATCCCCTGATCTGCTGTGCTCTATTAATTACATAAATATTATCAGCATGGGCCACTCCTCTCTGCCCATGACAAATTATGGATGGAGTTGTTGTATTTTTGTTTGACTTTGGAGACAATTGAGACTGTTTCAAGTGGGGTTTAGCTTTGTCACATATGTGAGACAAAGTTTCAAGTGAGTTTAATAATTTTTTATATTAACTGATACCGAAGATTTTCACATATGTGACGTGTTGGGTATATATGCCGGTAAACATATATTCGTATCTCGTGTGCGTGCATGCCCACACACACATATATACATATATACTTATATTCTAATATATGGTTTATGTTTTAGCTTCTTTCTCTTGAAAAACATGCTGTTGTAGCTTATGTAAACTTGATAGATATATGCCAATGTGCTCCATGCTAATTTTTATCACATGGTTTCCGTGTACTGTCCAATCCACAAAACAAAATATCAACCTCAGTCAAACTATGATGAGGGTTGACAGCATAGTCCTTTTGCTCCTCACATTCCCCTCCCACCTATGCCTTCAAATTATACCACATAATTGTTGCAATATCTTTGTTTCTAATATTTTGTTGACAACACAAACCCACCCACAACTACAAAATCAAGATCTCGAGCTCTAGTTAGCTAACTACCTTTGTTTTTGAAGCTACTTTTAAAAGGAAAAGTAAGATTTTCAGTACAAAAATTTAGGCTAGTTTCACATGCTCCCTTAGTAAGTTCGTTCTATTATAATAGTTTTCTATACTTTTTCACATGTTTGTCAGATTGCGTAAGGATTAATTTTGTTTTTAAGTTTTTGAGTCAGGTATATATAATTTATTGGGGACTTCATCTTGGTATCTTGGATTATTTTTGTTCGTTGGTTTGCTGGTTTGACTGTTCAGCATCAGTACACCCTCATTAATGTTGTGGGTATTAGATAATTTGCGTATTCACCAAATAAAACTTCTTTTTGTTGAACCAGAGGTTGCTCATTGAACAACAATAGATGGAAAAGGTCTTGCCTTCTAAGCTGTTTAATTAAAGTTTTGGGTGACTATTTTAGATCATGATGTCATTATAATCATGTCTCTTGATCGTGAGCCCTCCAGAAACAAAACTTGAACCTCCGAATCCCTCTCCACGCAGCTTGAAGATCTAATATCCCTATTTTACATTGATCATATATATAATATGGTAACTGATTTTACAGCTTACAGCTCTCATGCATGTACATAAGAGAAAAAGAAAATTATTTATTAGTACTCCAAAATTAAAGTTCATTCATAATGCATGCTTCATGCATGTAGGGTTTCCAAGAAGATATAAAAGAAAATATTTTTATGAGGGTATTTAAGCCTATTCTTACCTAAAAGATAATAATGCATATATGCTTAATTCATGCATATAGGGTTTCCAGGATCAGTAAGCTAGCATGCACAGAGTTTCTTTGTAACTTTAAAATGTCACTTTTTGTTAGAATATGGAAAAGCTGGTCGGGTCCTGATGACGTTGTATCTAGCTAACTTTAACAAGCCAATCTTGTGTCAACTAAGCTTCGAATTAAGTTTGGCATCGCAGCTCCATGCATATTTACATATGCATTCATTGATATTGAGTATTCTGTTCACCTCGGCCTCCCACCTCCCCTTTACCCTAGTGGCAAGCAAAAGATATATCCTTTACTTGAATAAAGCTGAGAACATGAATTACCACAAGCAAGTCGAGATCCCATGGCCTGTAAAGTCATTCATAACCCTATAAAATAAATCTATGGTTCCATCCACCATTAATACATGAAATCTCCCTTTGCAACAGTAGCAGTCTTCCAGAGATCATACATACAATATCAATGCATGTGACTTTAAAATATAAAAAGAAAAAAAAAAAAAGAAATGAAACAAATTTGATCGAGCTAGATTATATATATTATATATGCATGGTTGTATGTGTACACTTGGTTTTAATTTGCCGTTCGATAAAACTACTATCTGCTAGATATGTATAATATAAATATTTGTTTTAAAATATTGACATCACACTTATTTACTTATAAAAAATAAAATAAAAATATTGGCATCACACTTATCATGACTGCCTCTATATATTCATTCTTTGACACATTACAAATATTATTTTTGTAATGTAGGGGGGGATTTCATTTAGCATTTGTCATCTGATTAAAATAGACCTGTACTACTACAAGATCATTCTGCAGCACCTTTACATTTCTTCTTTATCCTTTCTTCACGAGGGCCTCCAAAAGCACAACCATTTTACACTCTGCAGCACCTTTTGTTGCTGCAACAAGTGCATCATCATCCCCTGCAGAAGAAACATCCACCATTAACAAGTGACTTTCTGGATGGTAACTTTGGAAGGAGGATATGACCTCAGTATGTAAAATGACTAGTTCCCATTGCCATGATGTTAACAAAGTGAAAGCTCATCATTGTAATCATTGCCATTTCTGGCAAGAAGAAAATACATAGTAATTATCTTGGCTGTCCAGAATGAAATGAATGTATGTACCTACAAAATACACATCATAGCCCCTCCTGGAAAGCATTATATCCTACACCAGCCAGCCCTATTACTTTAAACATACACAACTATAGATCTGGGGGCAAATCTAACAAAAATATTTGACACATTAAGAAACCCAACCAAGCCTTTATAATGCAAGTCTGAATAAAATGCTTTGTTAAGAGACCAAACTTCCCAGTAATTATTTTCTTGTTCTTTTCAGCTTTCAACCAAGTGCTTGTTGTTCATCAGTGCTGGTTTGGTTTTAATTAATGAGGATAATTCTCGTGTGAATAAACACTTAACAAAAATAGGGAGAGTAGAAATGAACTCTTAGGTTTGTTCTTCTTTATTGCTGGGGTGGGGAAAAGTATTGCATAAGGATTTCATGAAAGTATTCCACTCCAGCATCTTTTAGTGGCTTTGTGCTTTTGAGCCGACCAAACTATGATGAGGGTTGACAGCATAGTCCTTTTGCTCCTCACATTCCCCTCCCACCTATGCCTTCAAATTATACC
>JAOXJP010226915.1:0-11399 GCA_025762735.1 Platanus orientalis | reverse complement strand
GTGTGGTCCATTTTTTGGTTGGGGTCCTTGACGACTTTGATTAGATTGTTCAAATTCATTCAAGAATTGAAACAAGTGATAAGAAGGTTGAAGATGGAGTACAAATTTAAGAACAAGTAGATAGTTTTTACATATCCAAATTCTACTGTGCAAACAAAACGGCCATCCAACGCTTTCTTTTTACTGATCAACAACATCCTTAAACCGATCATAGATCGATAACCCAAATTTCTCATATTTAAAAGATTGAAAAGTTTGGAGGTCACCAAAATTTCTAGTATTAGTGGAATATTGGTCATGCATTGCTTTGATCTGCCTCTTAGATTTGACCTTAAATCAATAGATCAGATTGCCTGATTCCTGATTAAAAGGAATTTCATGATCTTCACCATTACCCCAGGGGTTTTTTTTGGCCTTCCAATTGCATCATGAATGTTTAATTAGGTACATTATACTTGTATCTAAATAATCGATTATGGCTACTCTAAATCAACAATTGATGGCTTCTCATATGGGGGATTCCAGGACACAGTCAAATATCCTACGGTTTGGGGATATTCTAGATGCATCCATGTCGTTGGTTTGGCCATCCAATGCTTGCACTAGATTAATCAAGGTGATTAAAATCTTTTAGACTTGTTTGTAGTAAAAGGAATGGATGGGATCATGATCAGCAATGGTGAGCAAAAATGGAAACATGGGATTCAAAATGAGAAGCTCAATAAAAAGAGAAGTGAGGACTTAAGGGGTCTTTGTTGCCTTCAAAACTGTAATCAATTAGGAGAGCCAATAAAAAAAAGGTGGGGAATTAACTCAAGCCTTTTTTTTTTCCTTGATCTCCCTCTTCTTCTCTTTCCTATTTGTAACAACGATTCTTGTAAAACTTTCCATCTTCTTTTATGACCCATTTTGCATTCATTTGGGTCTCCTTCTATGTTGACAAGGTGAAAATTAAGTGCATTAGTGACTCATTCTTTCACCGCCTAGTTATACTTTGAATTTGCATCATTAGATCTGATGGTTTGTGATCATTGCTATGCATTTTGCTCGGGTATGAACTGCGAGACGATGCATGTACATATAAGGCGTGACTGTGTATGACACATGTGTGTAGTGACAATTTATAAAGTTGAAATCGGGCTTGGATTATGTGCGAACGAATCTTGTGAGAACCGTGAAAAGGGCACCAGAGGGGCTCATGCATCAGTACCAAAAAGTGATTTGCACTTTTTGGGAGGCACTTATTACTTTTCAGCGCTGATGTGTCCGTACCTTGATGCCGTTTTCACAGTTCTCACAAGATTCTTTCTCACCTAATTTTTAGTGGTTGAAAT
This sequence comes from Platanus orientalis, assembly GCA_025762735.1. Classification (NCBI taxonomy): domain Eukaryota; kingdom Viridiplantae; phylum Streptophyta; class Magnoliopsida; order Proteales; family Platanaceae; genus Platanus; species Platanus orientalis. The sequence continues at coordinate 10,065 of JAOXJP010226915.1, read as the reverse complement.
CACCCACAAGCAACCGTTAGTGGGTGCCCATGCATCATGCACCCATACATCTCGTTACTGGAGGAATTATTCACGAGGAAATATCACCTACAAGCAACTGTCAGTGGGTGTTTGCAAGTTCATATTAAGAGGAAATAAATTCAGGCTTGTTCTCAACTAACGTCTTGATGGAGATTATCAATGTCATGCAACATGTTCCTACTTATTTGCTAACGAGGAAGCACTTGATGACTATTGTCAAGCATGTTATCTAGTGACAATTCATGGGTCGCAAGGCAAGCTGCTCAACACGTTTAAGATAATGCCCCTTACTCCAATCACTATGAAACGGGTGTTGATTTTTTTTTTTTTTTACTGGGAAGGTCCCGAAGAATATATTTGAACCATTTAGCTCAGGTTGAACCTTTGTAGATGCAATCATGATAATGGAAGCTTCTTCCTTTTATTTGAAGCTGTTTATGCTGCCATTAGAAAGGCGATGCAAACCATTTTTTGCCTGACGAGATGTTAGGACTAATGAGGAAAGTGATAGTTAGATTAGTTAAAAGATTGGCTAATCAAATGTAATTTAGTTAAGAAGTTTGTAACTAACTGTAACGGTGAAGAGAAGATGAGTGTAACTGTAAAAGAGTTTGTTGAACATAATATTATAAATAAGAGAGACGGGTCCTCAGTCGAGGCACCAAAGTGTTCTTCAGTTTCTTGCTAAAAGTCTTTCAAGGACTAGGTCCCCTATGTTGACATTGACTTGAGTGGGGTTTCTGTTAGGATTACTTGTCACTTTGGATTGTATTGCTGTCTGGTTTGCTCCAGCATGAAGCTGCAAGCCTATACATGTATGTATGAGAAGTGATTCATGTATGACACGTCTTATTGTTGGAGTGACCATTTAGCAAGACTAAGAACTTTTACCTCATTAGCGGTGGCTGCTTGTTTGTTTGCCATTCCATTCTCATCGTGGCAGCCCTATTATTTTGTTTTTTCCTTCCATGCAGGAAAAAAAAAAAGGAAGAAAAGAAAACCACATTAGCAGCACATCATCGTTAAATATGATTGATATAGTTTTTCTGCTGGTTGAATAGAACACGAATGAATTCTAAAGAAAGTACTTTAGAAGAGGAATGAAGATCAGCGAGATATTAATTATATCTTCAATAAGAATTCAAATAAGCAAACCTTTTTTTAAGGAAGCTTTCCTTTCCTTGTTCCTGCCCTTCCTTTGTGTTTCACCACGTCAGGAACATTCTCTGCTGCAAAACAAAAACCAAAAAATAAAAATTCTGTAATTCAGAAACAATATATATTTCAGATATACAGCAACACTCTCCAGACAATGAAACTTTAAACCCCCAAAAATTCTGTAATTCAAAAATCATACACAAATCCTTCTCGAGATCTATCATCCACAAAGACGAAGTAGCCTTTCTAAATTCATAGAATTCATTATTGAGCTGATCCCTGACGGCTATGAGCTCCTGAAGCTTGTCCAGTGTAGGGTCCCAATTGCCATGAGCTCCTCTGCCACTATCTAACAGTTTTCTTCATTATATTTTGCATCTTCAGTCTTGCTCATAGTCTTGGTTTTCTTCAACAATGGAGTGAAACCTTACTGCTGCAGCTCAAGAAAAAGATCAGCTCTCTTACTGTTGCTCACAAAGATATCCCAGCTCACAACCCCAGTTCAAGATTTTTTTAATAGTACTTTTTGCAAGGAATTATGGTTTAAATAGGAACTCACTAAATGTATGATACTAACCTTTGAAGCCTGTTTATCACCTTTCTTTTCTCTAAAAGCCTTCAAAGAAAGAACTCCCCAAGAACTGCAAGAACACGAATATAAAATAAATCCTTGATAGATGAATAAGATAAAATAATACTTCAAAATAGAAAGAAAAAAATACTCTGTTCTGGGATGTCATATTCTTAATATCACAGTTGGAATCAAACAGTTGCATGTTGTTTGTGGTTGTAGTAGTGAACTGAACTTCTTCAATAGATACTCCCTTGCTTGGCCACAAATGAATAGATAACTTCAAAATGAACTGCTATGTCATCACTGCTCCTAGTAATCCTGCAACCAGAAGAATTCTCCATTAGAATTTCGAGTTTCGCACAGAATTCTCGGTATTGGGTATTGTCAAATTGCTTATCATTGTCAGTGATGATAACTCAAGGAATCCCAAACCGGAAGATGATTGACTTCCAGGTGAAGTCACAGATGTTCATCTCAGTGATTTTTGCTAGGGGTTCAGCCTCCAGCCACTTGGTGAAATAGTCGATGGCCACTACCAAGAACCTCATCTGTCCTTTTACCAGAGGAGTGATCCAACAATGTCGATTCCCCATTGGGCAAGTGTCCAAGGTCCAACTATTGGGACTAACACTTATACTGGCTTCTTGGGGACATTGACAAATCTTTGACACTTGTCAAGCTTTTGGTAGAGCAGACATGCATCCTTTTGCATAGAGGACCAATAGTATCATGCTCTATTGGCTTTATGGGCCATTGTCCTACCCCCTGAGTGATTCTCATATATTCCTTCATGTATTTCTTAGAGTACATAGTCGACCTCCTCTTCGGATAGGCATCTAAACAGGGGCAGGGTGAAACTCCTTTTATAGAGGGTGTCGCTGAAAAAGAGATACCGACTTGACCATATTTTCACTTTTCTCTCCTCTTCTTTATCCTCGAGAAACTCACCATTCTTCATATACTTTATGATCTGGCTGACCCGTTCTGGCTAAGGGTTGGCCATGTTGATCTCCCTATCTTCTTCTACCTCAATACTTGGCTTGAATAAACACCCAACAAAGATCCCGGGGTTGAGACTTTCAGTGACAAATGATGCGAGTCTAGTCAACCTGTCTACTTTTTCATTTTGTTCTTGTGGCACCCACTATATGGTAAAATGCCTGAATCAGGATCTCTCTTTCACTATCATGGTGAGGTACTGTTTCATCCACCCCTCCATTGTCTCATACTCCCTTTGTACTTGCCCTACCACAAGCTGGGAGTTATTGTTGACCCTGACCTGCTTGGCTCCAAGAGCGCGGGCAAGGTGTAATCCTGTGAGCACTACTTCATACTCAGCCTCGTTATTGGTTTCCTTGAACCCAAATCTGATGGCATACTCAAGCTTGTTTCCCTCTGGTGTGACCAAGACAAACCCTCCCCTGGCCACGCTATTGGTGGAGCCATTAACATGTATAACCTACTATGGTTGACTTGCTTCTTCTTCTCTCTAGTTGTTCTTATTACGTCTCAAACTCCTCCCCTAATGCATGAGTGTATTTGGTGATGAAGTTTACCACTGTTTGACCCTTGATAGCTCCTCGGGGATGGTATAAGATGTAGAACTCACTCAGCTCTAGTAACCACTTGACTAGTCTCCCGAAGGTCTTTGGTTTGTGTAGTATGGTTCTGAATGACTGATCAGTGAGCACCCAGATGGTGTGGGCCTAGAAATAGGGCCTTAGTCGTCGGGCCGTGACAACTAGTGTGAATGCCATCTTCTTAGACCTCAGGTATCTTTCTTCTGCCCCTCTGAAGGATCTACTGGTGTAATACACTGGTGCTTGTATCTCGCCCTCTTTCCTGATTAAAAATGAACTAATTGCCATTTATGATACCAACAAGTACTCGTAGAGCACCTCACCTTGTTTCGGCTGATTGATCAACGATAGGTAGCCAGGATGATCCTTAAGCTCTTGAAATGCCTTGTGGCATTCTTCATCCCAGCAAAATTCCTTTTTCATCAAGCAAAAAAAGGGAAAGCACTTGTTTGTGGCCCGGGATATGAATCTGCTCAAAGTTGCTACCCCCTGCTAGTCGTTGCACCTCTTTTATGTTCCTCAATGGTTGCATGTCGATTATGGTCTTCACCTTCTTGGGATTGACATCTATCCCCCGTTGTGAAACCATGAACCTGAGGAACTTCCCAGCCGATACTCTGAAGGCACATATTCTTCAGGGTCTAGAACATCTCGCTCAAATTCGACAGATGTTGCTAGGTTAGGAGGCTTTTCACCAGCATGTCGTCCACTTACACTTCGACGTTCCTCTTGATTTAGTTTTTGAAAATCTCGTTGACTAGTCTTTGATAGGCACATGATTTTGTCAAGGGCCGCCTAGAGGTTCATAGGCATCTTATACGCCTCCAAATGGTCGAGAGGATCCTTGCCACCATCGAACATCTCAATTTGAAACTACTTAAACTTGTCAGGAAGTGGTCGAACTATTACCTCCAGAGTGAACAGATGGTCCATCCTTTGGATCAGTTCATCGACAGTGGTCGGGGCTTTTCCTTTGATGGCTTCCTTTATGGTCGCCATCTCCCTTCTTATATCCTCCATTCTTTCCTACCAGAGGTCAGGGGTATGAACCCTTTCCCCAAGTTATCCCACCTCTCGGAATCGGGAGGCCATGGTGTTTTTTGCTTCTTCTTCACGTCCCTAGTCACGGCTTCCGGTTGGAGGGGCATGGGGTCCCGGCCATCCTACGTCATGATTGTCGGGCTCGCCTCTCCGATTCCTCAGCTCTTATAAAATCTCTCAGTTTTGTTCCATCAGCAGCTGCACACTTGCAGTTAATCCTTGGATCCTCTGCTCAAGGACAACCACTCGTGGAGTTTCACGGCGTATTCCATTGGAAACTAAGGCTTATTGGCCGTCTGCTCCAACACCCTAGTCATGTTGAGCCGCCATTAACTTAGTTTTAACCATGCAGACGTTAGGTTCTCAGAGAAACCTGTCTTTCCCACAGACGACATCAATTGATGGTGTATTAGTTTATAGGTACCTTTACACTTGTTAGATGGTCCCGCAATTGGCCCAGGTCCTTGGTGAAGCGAATGCTACACACACGAAGAAAGAGAAAGTCAAGAAGTTAGGCGTCGGCAGGGAGCCAATCTCTAGCTCTCTGAAGGTTAAGTCAGATGATAGGGGGAATGCAGAAGAAAAGATTTCTCAATTAGGGTTTCTATTGTCTCATACCTGAAAAGCGAGTTGTTACCCATACTTATAGGCTTGAGTAGTGGCATATCAAATGAGATCTCGCTTATCGCTTTCCCCCACGTTCTTTGTCGCATCTCTTCCTGCTCTCTATATCACTTTCTCAGTGTGTCAGGCCAGTTGTAGAAAATATCATTTCCTGATAACGGTTTTTGGGTTGTGCTTATCTTTAAGCGAGGTAGTCTGGGTTTTTATACCTTTATCTTGTTGGGGACTCTCAGGTACCGGGTGTCTCAAGGTTACGACTAGTCTTTTGGTGTCAAGTGATCCAAGTAACAACTCGAGACTATTTCCGGAATACTCACGGAGTTAGGTACCAAAGGGTTGGACAAGTAACTATACATTTTTGGGTCGTGCCTAAATACTCGGTAGCTAGTCATCTCGCCAATGGCCTTGGCATTTTTTAGGTTGGGGATCTCTGAAGGTTCCCTAGGTTAATCTCCTCAGGAATTTTTTAGGTCGATTCCCCTAGAGTTAGGATCCAGCTGGTTTATCGGAGTCAATTTATAAGGGCCTCAATGTATTTCCCCATAAAAAAAAAAAATTTGAATATTAATTAATTAATTAAACGAATTCCACTAAACTTCACAAAGAAAAAAAAAAGAGTAAAGCTTCAAAAAAACTATAAATCAAATCATAAAACTAATAAAATTTAGTAAAATAGGAATCTCGTATATAAGAAAGGCAATGCAAAAAAAAAAAAAAATTATAGGAAGTATTGTGTGATAAAAATCTAGGCATAATTAAGAAAAGTAGCATTTTTTCAATTGTGTAAAGCTCAAAATCATACCTAAAATTCAATAAATATCTGAATTCAAACATATATTGTCTTTAATGTCCATATTCTTGAAAATTTAATCCTACAAGATTATATATTCTATTTCATAAGAATTATCACATACAACCCATAGCTATGACTTCACTAACTGAATACTGGGAGATTGGATTCTTAGCTCCCTCCCACGACTTCAGATCCTATAGTCCAAGGACTTGTGTAGTGTGTAGTTGCTCTGGTCATCTCTACATAATGTACCATAAATGGAAAATAATTGAAAAAATGATAAAAATAAGTTTTACCCTATTCCGTAGGCACGATTAATGAATGTGACCATAGAATATATTTAGTGAGGTATGCTTTTACTAGTAGTGGGTATTTTGTTTATTTGTCTCAGCTGGCAAGTAAAGGAGAATGGATCCTCTACAGTTCGAGCCCCTCTACAGTCATGAATGGGCCTATTGCAGCTAGCCATGTGGATTTGATTTGACGAAAGCATCAAATCCGCATGGTGAGCTGTAATAGGCCTGTCTGGAGGGGCTCGAACTATAGAGGATCCGGGCTCCAAGTAAAGAAGATTAGTATAAAAAGGTTTGAATCATCAGTCTGAATGGAGAGATACCATGACAGTAGCTACCCAGCATGCTAAACCTTGCTCGGCAAGGGTTACTTTGTTATATGCATATGTACTTATTTACAGTGAATTCATAAATAAAAAATAAAAAAAATACCCTTCGTTGCTCTTGTATTGACCAAGACACCCTTTGTCAGGCATCAAGTCATGCTTTGATTGGTAATACTGTAGCCTGTAGGGGTGGCAACGAGCTTGAGCCTCATTTTAAGCTCACCTAGACTAGCCTGAGCCTGGATTTGAGCTCCTTTTCTAAACTGGGCCTGAGCTGGGTTTCACTAAGCTAAGCTCGCTAAAAGCTCAGTTTGGTTAAAAAAAATTATAATACGTGTGTTTTTAGAAACTGGTAAGACTGAGAGGGAAAATGTTAAAAACCTTCCAAATATAACTCTTATCTTATGAAATTTTAAAATTTAAATAGTAATAAATTTCTTTGTAAGAATTGTAAATATGAATTAAAACAAATTACTAAATTGAGGCGCTGCAGGTGCATGGCAGGCTAGGGCGTCTCTGTATCATAAAAGCATGGTATAAACTTTAATGACTTATCTTTGGATTTCATCTTCAAGTATATAAGTACCATCTTGCATGAGCTTTGCTTTCATAATTAAGCAGCAAAAATGGCTGGCTATGGTCATCTGGTTGTCATCATGTTCATGGCATTCGTCTCTGTCTTCAAGGCATTCGCCGATAATGGATGGGATGTGGCGACAGCAACATTTTATGGCGATGAGCACGGTGGAGGGACCATGCGTAGGTTCTCAAAATCCCTTTTTATTTCTTTTTTTTTTTTTTTTCTTTTTCTTTAGCAAATGAGACTCAATAGCTATTGTTAACATTGTAGAAATAAAAAAAAAAAAAATCATTTAAACTAGTTCAGTTTTCACCTTTTTGATTCATGATTTAACCATCAACACAACATATTCATTCTTTAAGTGCGTTGATTTTATTCTTGCATGTTTGGTTGGGGAAATATATGAAAAGGGGATACTAAAGCTCTAAATGACTCTCCTTAAACACAATATGTCAACACGCAGTTGGGATGTAGAGGCTCAGGACCCAACATGTGACCGGTTTTGCTACAAAATTGTTCTAGAGGAGATTGTGCTTTGGTTCCTAGAACGACAATATAAGAAGTCAAATTGGAAGAGCCATGAGTTGCCATAATTAATCATAATTTTTTTTATCATGATATCATCTTGGGACCCACAAATACTTGTTTGCATCGTCTCAACAAACACTAAAACAAAGATCAAAACATAATCATTTAAAAGCTTTTTATTTTTATTGATTTTTTATTTAGTGTATTTTGATAGATTTTTAGTCCACCTTTGTTTTAGAAGGCCGCATCTTAGTTATGTAAGGCAAAAAGTGGCCGGGTTAAAGCCAAATCAGGACGCTTTTATGATTTTTTTATAAATTTATATTTTCAGGTAAATATAGGTTTTGGGTATATTAATTTGACATTGTATTTGAATCAAAATTTGAGTTTTTATTGGGATCCCCCGTGTTTTCCTTGTGGATTTAAGGTTATTCCTCTTCTTCAATAGAGACAATGATTTTCTTCTCTATTCCTTTCTTGTTTATCACTACTCTAAAGATCTACAATGTCAAAGTCAATGTGATGGGATAATCACAATTATTTATTGTAAAAGTGTTCATTTGGAATTTTCGGAGGGTGGCAAATTTTCTCAAATAGTTTCTTATTAAAACAGTTCAAGACTTGCTACAGTACTGGTTGATATCCTCATTCATATCCTGACAAACGTTGTGTCATAAATGAAAAAAATAAAAATAAAAAAGTTCTGTGACAAAAAAGTCGGTAGTATATATGGTGAATTATATGCTAACACATGGTGTTGGGGAGGTAAAAATGTCTAAAAAAGTGTTCAATTGAAAAATTATGTGAAAAAAAAGAGGAGGCTTGGATTATGTGAGAACGAATCTCGTGAGAACCATGAAAACGGCACCAGAGGGGCTGACGCATCAGTACCAAAAAAGTGATTTGCACTTTTTGGGGGGCACTAATCACTTTTCGGCACTGATGTGTCCCCACCCTGATGCTGTTTTCACAGTTCTCACAAGATTCGTCCTCACCTAATTTTTAGTGAAAAAAGAGATATCAATTTCAAAACACATTGTGTCAGTCAATGGCACACCTACAGAGGTCTATGTCAACACAGACAATGGTACACCTTTAGTTAAACCTTTATCAACTCTTAACCCTGTACTGAAGAGGTGGTTCATTCTATGTCTCTAGAGGGAGCTTGCGGCTATGGCGACCTAATCAAGCAAGGTTACGGCTTGGAGACGACGGCTTTGAGCACGGCCCTCTTCAACAAAGGCCTGACTTGCGGTGCATGCTATGAGATCCAGTGCCACAACTCCAAATGGTGTCATTCAGGCACATCAATCCGTGTCACGGCTACAAACTTCTGCCCACCAGACCCCTCAAAGCCTAGCACAGCCGGTGGCTGGTGCAACCCCCCTAACAAGCACTTCGACTTGACCCAACCCATGTTCCTTAAAATTGCCATATACCAAGCTGGAGTTGTCCCAGTGCAATACAGGCGTGTCCCCTGCATGAAGCAGGGTGGTATTCAGTTCCAGATTAATGGTAATCCTTACTTTATACTTGTATTAATATACAATGTCGGCGGCGCCGGCGATGTTCAAAAAGTCGCGATAAAGGGATCGAATACCGATTGGATACAAATGTCACGGAATTGGGGCCAGAACTGGCAGACGGGAACCCAGTTGCAAGGGCAAAGCTTGTCATTCCAGGTGACTACTAGTGATGGTAAGATGGTGCAGTCGGATAATGTTGCACCAGCTGGTTGGCAATTTGGAAAGAGTTATGAGGGAAAGCAATTTTAGCTCTAGAAATCAAGGAGGAGTTGAATAACAAGGACAAGGATGCGGGTACATGGGAATTTCCTAGGTGAAGGGATACATTTGTTATATTATACATAAACTTTGATTGAACATTAAAATGAGGAAATTTCTTTTTATTTTTCAACCTATAGTGACCCTCATATATTCTTTCCAGGTGCTTTTTACCCTTTCTAGTTATTCTACAAGTATATTTTGGTTTAGGCTTGTTTCACAGCATGTTCTGATTGGTTTGGGCGCTTGAGAGAGAGGTTTGAGGGTTTGGATAATCATGGGCCTCTTGGACTCTAGGCTATTTATCTCATTTCTTGACATAACCCCACGAATAGTTTTTGGGAGCTTTTAATGCCACCACAGTTTTTTTTAAGTCCACCTCACTTAAATTTTATTTTCTTTTATACCCCTCCCTCCCATACCTCCAGTGCCACTCTGGCGGTTGCAGCGTACCCTCCGGCCGACGGTTACAGCACCCCGTCCTCCTCTCTCTCTCTCCCTCTCTTTCTCTCCCTTCCCTCTCTCTCTCTCTCTTCCGCACTCCCCTCTCTATTTCTCCCTCTTCCTCTTTCTCTCTCCCACACGTCTCTCTCCCTCCCCCCTCTCTCTCTCTCTCCTCTTCCTCTTCTTTTTTTTTTCCCGGCAGGCTGTGTTCGGACTCACAGTCCCAAACAGGGGTACCCCCATTTGGACCTATGAGTCTGAACAGAGCTCGCCAGGGAGAAAAAAAAGAAGAGGAAGAGGAGAGAGAGGGAGGGAGGGA
>JAOXJP010226914.1:0-11399 GCA_025762735.1 Platanus orientalis | reverse complement strand
GCTTTCTTTCATTCAAATTAGGAATGGGAGATGGGAAATGGGTTAAGGTTATGGTATTCTTATTAGGGTGTCAATCGGGTCAGGCTAAGTTGGGCCAACGTTTGCCCAAACTCAACCTGAAATATTTTATCCGAACCTGAATTTGGCCCGAATAAAACTTCAAGCTTAAAAGGTGGGCTCAAACTTAACCCGTTTTAAAACAACAGGCTTCGGACCGAGTTTGGACTACCCGAATAAAACTTTTTTCTTAATTTTTAAGTTGATTTTAGGCTCATAATTTCTCTTAAATGCATATTATATGAGTTTTTTTAACAGTTTACAGTTAAAACTTTTTTTTTTTTTTGATAAATGAAACTTTAACTATTTGTTGATAGTAAATTTGTTAAAATATCCAAAAAGAATAAATTATATATATAGACCTTATATCACAACATAAAAATTAAATTATTATTTGCTAACTAGTTAGGGCTAGGCCTCAGGTTGTACTTGAGTATACCCAAACTCGGCCCAAATAAAACTTTGGGTCTAAAAGCTGAACTCAAACTCAACCCAGCCTGAAATTAGGCTCGCCTAGCCCGATTAATTTTCAAGCCAGACATGTCAAGCTTGGGCCAGCCCAACCCAATTGACAACCTTAATTTTTATGTCGTATTCTACATAACATGACCTCGAAAATTATAATATAAATATTAATTATATATTAATTTCAACGGATTTGGATATTTAATCAAATTATCAGATATAGATTCATTCAAATAGAATATTAGCGGATCAAACATGGATAACAATCGGATAGTTGATAGCCTAGGCATAGGCGCCTTTTAGGTTTAGGACTATCAATCGGGGCCGGCTCATCCGAGCCAAGATCAACCAAACCTATTCTACCTTGGCACGAACTCAACCCAAGTCCAAACTAAGCTCGAGGTAGTCAGCCTGAACTAGGTCTATTTTAAAATAACAGGTTTTGAACCATGAATTTTGGGCTGTCCGAATTTAAAACTCCTCCCTTATTTTGTGCTGATTTTGGTCCCATGATTTTTATTTTTTGGTAAACATTTTGGTCCCATAATTGAAATGCATATTATAAGGGCCTTGTTGACGAGTTGATACATTGAACAATTTTTATTTGATTTTTGATAATAACATTAAACTATTTGATGATGGCAAGTTTGTTACAAACATACAAACACAATATCCTTATCCAAACATCAAAAATAAATAAAACCTTATTTGTAAACTACTTTGGGCTAGGACGGGCCGAGTATCAGGCTGACATTGAACCTACCCAAACTCAGTCCAAAAAAAAAAAAAAACTTTGGATCTAAATGTTGGGTCCGAATTCAATCATCCTAAAATGTAGTTGGCCCAACCCATCTATTTTTGGGGCGGACATGTCAAGCTTCGGGCCAGCCCAGCCCAATTGATAGCCTTAGGTTTGATCAATGCCTTGGGTTGTTAATGAGCTAACCAAATCATCTCCAGCCTGGATGTGTCCAATGTCCATTAAGCATCAAATCTGTGTAAAGATGTGGCAAAATAGTGAATTGCATCCCTAAATCCATGATGAAAATGTATATTTTCACTCATTTCACCATGTGTCAACGCAAAATTGATGCTTGATTGACACATCCAAGCTCGATCAGGACTGGCTAATGAGATGAGCTAGCTCAATTCAGCTCAATCTCAACTAATCATGAGCTTGAGCCTCCAAGTGAGCTCGCTTAAGTGACCCTAAGCCAAGCTGCCCAGTTCGTTGAGGAGTTATATAAGTTCATAATATGGGAGCATTTTTTTTTTTTTATGATTAACATTGGTTGACCAATGTGTGACCACACCACAGATTGACGCATGGTGTGCCTAGGGTTAAAATGGAAAAAAGAGGGCTTCAATTCAAAAAATAAGTACTCCAAATTAGACCAAGTTCAAAAATACATCACATGTCAATCTATTGTACATAATGTTGCATCAATTTTAGATATAAAAGATCATCTCCCATATATAATACATGTAGATATATTTTATATATTTAAACATTTAATATATTCATAGACATGCATGGTACTTGATGTAAGATGTCAAGTAAAACTATTTTGTTAAAATGTTCATCACATCAACCAAGCATTGCCATTATACTCAAATAAAATGGAATTTGATATTTTACTATAAAATTTAGTGAGTTGAGTTGAACTTGAGCGGACTTGACCTTCAGGCTCACGTCGAGCCTGAGCCTGACCTTTGTGTGATGAGCCTAAAATGAGCTGGGCAAAATTTGGCTTGTTGACACCTCTATGTGAGGTTACCTTTTTGGGGTCAATTAAGCAGCTTATCGAAATAATAATAATAATAATAAAATTGGCCAACAACTTTTATTTTCTTCTCTCCTCCTCCTCCTTATTCTTCTTTTGTGTTCGATATAGAACTAATGGTAGATTTGGTCGTCTTAACCATTATATCACAATTTAGCAAGCACCTTTTTTATGTGAAAAATAAAATGATTCCTTAAGGCCATGTATGGTACAAGGTAAACCATCGAAAAAGAAGGGAAATTGTACTTATTTTCCTGAGAAACCCCACTTTCATGTTGTCTAATGCATGGAGATATCAGATGAGAAAACTTGGTAAAAACTCCTAGGGTGTCAAACATTTCTCATGTTTTCCCATTTCTTCATATACTTGCTCACTCACCTATTCATTTCAAAACCATTGGAATAAGAGGGGAGGGGAAGGAAATGAACAGTGAATTTTCTTTTATTTCCTTTTCCAAGGTGGTTTTACTTTCCCTCATTTTTTCCCCCAAGGTTTACCTTCTAACAAATTTGTTACAAGGTAAACCATGGGAAAATGAGAGAAACTGTACTTTAACCCCCACTTTCATGTTGTCTGGTGCATGGGGATACTAGAAGAGAAAACTTGGTAAAACTACCTAGGGTGTTGAACCTTTTCCCATGTTTTCCCATTTCTTTATATATTTGCTCATTCACATATTCCTACCAAAAAATATGGGAATAAGAGGGGAAGGGAAAGGGAAGGAAATTAATAGTAACTTTTATTTTTTTTCTTTTTCTCTCATTTTATAAGGTGGTTTTACTTTTCCCTCCTTTTCCCATGGTTTACCTTGTAAAAGACAAGGCCTAAAAGAAAGGGAAAAAACTACATGAGAAAAATGGGAAAATCAATGATTTTTTGTTCTCGGCAATCAAACCCCTAGATTAGAAGAATCTCAACATTTTTTTACAAGAATCATAATAAAATCCCCTTTCATGGCCACTAGACATGGAATAAGTAAATCATACTTGAGTTGTTTATGTTTGATTTCTTCTCAATTTATTGATCGGACATGAGGGGTCTGATACTTATTTTATACCCCTAGTTATTAAAATAGGACAAATTTATACTGTAATAAATCTTATTGTGACTTTTTTAGCATGAACAAAAACCATGGGCTTTTTGTCTTATAGCATCAGGTTTTTATCTTTTTGTGATTTTTTGTTCATGCCATAAAAAGCTACAAAAAATTTGATACATGAGATCACCCACCATTAAATTATGTATTACATGAACTTTGTGTATTTAGAAAAATATATTCATAAAGAAATTAATTGAAAAATATGGGGAAATTAAAAACACTTTGATAATACATATAATAAGAAGAATAAGAATTTTGAAATATATGGACCAAAAATATGACTTGGGATGAATCTTTCTTGAAACATCACCACCTTATGTGCTCCAATGCTATGAGAAATAAAAATAAAAAGACTTCATTCCAAGTGGCAACTATTGTTGAAAACCGAAGTGTTTTTAAGGATTTATGAAACCCCTGTTTTCATATGTTTTCAAGTTTTTTGCTTTCAAAATTTCTTGATTTTCCTTGCTTTTAAGTTAGTCCCACATCGGAAACTTTAGGAAATAAAATGTAGTGTATAAGTAATCACCCCCTACTCAATTGTGTGTTTTGAAGGAACTCTCTCCCGTGAATGGTGGCGCATAGAATTGTTGTGCACATTGCCCATGTGCACGTGCACGAGCTTGAGCTCAGTTCGAGCAAGGGCTTAGGCATAAGGGTGCTAGCTTGAGGAACACTTTGTGTATGCACATCGTTGCAAAGTCACATTGGGGTCGCAAGATTGAGTTCTCAAGGAATTCAGGTTAGTTGCGACTATATGGTTCACCTTAGAAAAGGCCTAAACATGGATGGGAAGCCTAATTGATATCTAGAAAATTGAGGACACTTGTTTTAGTAGATGAAACCCAGTATAAAAGCCCAAAATGTAGGTTTGAGACTCATTCGACAAGAAGGCAGAGAAGGGAACAAAAGAATATCTAAATGATAAATGAAGGATAAGAAGATGAGAGGAGGAAGGCAGAGAAGTTTGAGACTCATTCGACAAGAAGGCAAAGAAGGGAACAAAAGAAGAGCCAAATAATAAATGAAGGATAAGAAGATGAGAGGAGGGGATGACTTGAATCTCTGAGCTCAAATCCTCAATGGGATCAATGGTTCCTTAAAGAGCAAACAATGAGTTGGAGGTGTAACCTTGTCTTCGCAACTTGATATTGACATATAATTTTCACCTTCCTAAACGAAAACTTTGCCAAAATTTTTATAAAATTTAGACAAATTTTGCTACTTTTTTTGGGAACCCGACCTTAAAATGGCAATAAGTTTGTATAGGAGGTATCTTGTTCTCTTTAGGGAGTGCACCTCATTGAGAGACAAGACTTGCTCTAAGCCTTAGTTGTATTCCGAGGTTAGTTTGGTCATGGTCTCTTGTACATAAAAGAGGGAGCTCTCAACTATCATTAAGAAACTCAATAACAACACCTCCATGCCTCGGATCAGTCTAGTAAAACTATGTCTAGCTTGATTCTCTTTTAAAGGGGTACATAGGCAGCCTAAGGGTGTAAGGCCTAATGGCTCAACCCTAACCTAAAATCCACCCCTATTATGTGAATGAGTTTAATGAACTTGGTAGTTCTTGCAAGTGATGTGTGACATGTAGGATTCGTGCCAAAATCCAAGAAATTACCCTTAATTTATAGATCTTATACAACTCTACTCTAAATCAAAAATTGTTTGTATGTTACATATTCTACCTTTATTGTGGAAAAACCAACACACTTCTTGTGTTTGCCTTCCCTATTCAAATAAAAATGGCAACTAACAAACGAGCTGGGATTAGGTACGAAAATCTGCATTTTCCTAATATATTAGGATGACATCAAGGGGCTGACACATCAGTACCGAAAAGTGACTTTCACTTTTTGGGGGTGTTTATCATTTTTCAATGCTGATGTGTCCACCCCCTGATGCCATTCTAATACATCAGGAAAGGCATATTTCCGCACCTAATCTTTTTCGCTAACAACCATACCCTTTTTCTAATCACCATGAAAATTTTTGAGGAAAAAAGAAGAGAGAGTAGTTGAGCAATCTTTGTTTGGGAATGTCTTTACAATGACACTTCTATGAAATAAAACCTTTCCCAGAGAAATTGAATCAATGTAATTCTATTTGCCTACTATAAAAAATTCATTGTAGGCTCTCAAAATTGTTCTTTTTAGAAACTGCTCATGTAAGAGAGACTACCACAAGAGTTGTAGATCATATAATTCAAACTATTGGATTATAATATTTTCAACCTCAAAAAGAAATGATGTCATAGATTTAAGCTCTAAAGTATAGATTATAAAATATTTGTCTCAAGACAAAAAGA
This sequence comes from Platanus orientalis, assembly GCA_025762735.1. NCBI lineage: Eukaryota > Viridiplantae > Streptophyta > Magnoliopsida > Proteales > Platanaceae > Platanus > Platanus orientalis. The sequence goes on along the minus strand of JAOXJP010226914.1, from coordinate 5,682 downwards.
ATCTAGTCCAACTGCTTCTACATTAGTACTATACAATCGTGAATGTAGAACCATTGTCTATTTATTGTGTTTGGGCTAGAGACCTATCATGTTAAAACCAATCAAATTATGACATGATGTTTGATTTTTTTATGAATACAAAAATAAAGATTAACTTAAATGATAAAAAGATAAAGATGAAGAATAAAGAGATGAAGGCCAATCCTTGATAAGGTCATTGAGTGAAAAATGATGAAACTTTAGTGAAGTTGTAGCCCATGATGTGAAGTTAAAAGAAATAGGTTCAGCAACCTCCATTTAATGTTTGGAATTCCCATAAAAATTTCATTTGTTCCGCTCTCTCTATAAACCCTAACAAACTCCATGAAGAATAGTCGTCCATAATATTTTTCCAGTAGGATCAAGAAATCGACTATTCCATTGACTGGGAAGATCAAATAGATTTTTAGGCATTACCAAAAGATATTTATGCGAGTTAAGAAATAATTCAAAACAGCTCTGGAGAAGTGGTAATAAACCATGATAGGATCTTCGAACTCCACAACATTCAAACGAAGGCAGCAGATATGAGGAGACAATGACATGTAAGTCAGTATTCTTTGAAGAATGTTCATAATATTCATCCGATTTAGAGAAGCGATCCATAAGAAAACTTGTTGGTGTGGATTTAATATTGGTATAAAGGGGGAGGAAGCTAAGCATTCAAATAAAGTTAAATTCAAATCAAGTACAAGGGGCTATAGGATTGCTACACATGGCCATACCCACCCAAAGTAATCTAATGTTGTCATAGATGATCTCTGCAGATAAATCTTATCCATGTGGATAAAAAATCGTTTGAGGGAATAAAATTGTCCATGGGAGATAAATCCCCATGTTAGGCCTTTTGAATAGACATGTGCCTGATTCCCTAGGATCAAAGTCAAGCTTGAGATAATTGTCAGAGTCATACTTATATGCGAGAATATAGTTTGAATAAGATAAATACTTAAACTTCTAGATAAGCTCAAACTATATGAAGTTACATCTGAAGCTATTGAGGATAAGAGTCCTCATGTTCATAGGGTTGGAATCATGTCATTTGTCAGTCATCCTCGGTATCAATTAACTATGAAAGATAAAGCTCAAACCCTATAATAAGAGAAATATGGGGCATGCATAATTGTCATATAATCCTTATAAATATAAGGTCCCTTAGATGAATCAAAGATGATTGGTATTTTCTTAGACACATGTTATAAAGCAACAGAAACTCTAAAAGTCAGTAAGCACAACAGGAAAAGAGCAGAGTAAGAATGTTTTCAGCAAGGTGATGTTGTAATCTTATATACGATACATTAAAATAAAGTATCTTGAAACTTTCCCTTTTTATATTTATTTTGAACCTTAATCAAATGTGTTCTATCTCCCTTATATGGAGAATATGTAATTAATGGGTTTGATTGAAGAACTCGGAGAAGTGTAAATCCCTCAAAATACATAAATAAAACCATTCCAAATGAATTGAATACCATGAAAGGATAGTCAGGTCATTTCCAATGAAAATATGAAGGGGCGAGCCGTCAAAGACATGATAAATCGGTCCAATTACTCAAAATGGTTTGAACCATAATTTAAGCCAAAACGCATGGTTCAATACAGTTTATCAGCAACAACAAAAAATAATTAAAAAATAAAAAATCCGTAGGATATATAAATAAGTCCGAGAAGCACAAATGACAAAGAAAGTTGTTTTATTGCTAAAATGGTTCAAATACATTAGAAATATTATAAGAAGGTTACGTTGCAATATTTTCCTTTGGAATATAAAGCTTGTAAAGCAATGATAGCAATGGATAATATCCCAATGCTTGTTCGCATCTGTAGCCTAGATGGATTGGTAGGATGCATTATCTGCTCTAAAGATGAAGAAGCCCTATGGAGATAAGAATACCCCTCGAAGAGCCATATATACCCCTTGGGAACTCTTCTTCAAAACAATTTTGGTGAGCTTTTCAATACTTTGTATCCCACCAGATCTTAGCAGAGAAAATCACAAGCACCCCATTCACAACTTGGGATGAAATCCTTGAACCCTCCCAAGGAAATCTCCTATGTCCCTAGAAGAGATACTTGAAGATTTTTCAAGAGGTACCATGACACTTGTTTCCTCCTTGCCCGAAGAGGTGACAGTAAGGGAGAACCTTGCAAAAAAAATCATCACCAACAAAAGATTACTCGTGTGGATAAGAAAATTCTCATAAGTCATATCTAGGACTTACCAAGAGAACTAGAAGTCCTAAAAGCACCCAATGCCCCCAATGGGAATGCCCTCGTCACCTCTTGGGTAAAGATTGGGCCTATAGAAATCACAAGGGGAAGAATGTCAATTCGTACTATAATTGGAAAGTAAGCTTCCACATTGAAATTGCGAGAAAGAACAAGCCTAAAATAACAAGGTTTGGAACCATCTCCGCACACTAGAAGTGTGCTCAAGTATGTAAAAGTTATGAGGAATCATGGAAGAAAAATAAAGAACAACTAAAGTGCTAGAAATGTGTGCTATGAATGAAGGAAATAGGGATATTTATAGCCCCATAATAGCCAAAACTCTAATAAATATCAACATGGGTAACAAGGCTTTATCTTCGAAAATGACATTATGCCTCGATGATGAAGAGGCTTTTCATGACCCAAGGTCTTGGCCGTTCAAGGCAAAATTTACAAGGGGTATCATGGGTATTTCATAGATTCCAATCCAATGGACGCGATGGTCAAAGTGAATAAGTCAGGTCAATCATAAAGTGGATGCCTAGTTAAGTGAGAACTTAACTAGGCGTTGAATGGTTATGCACATAAAAAAAACATGATTCACATGAATAGAATCATACCATTTCGCACGAATCATGTGGGGTATCTATTGGCACAAACTTAATCTTGGTATAAAGGAGGAAGGTGTCAAGCATTCAAATCAAAGTTAAATAAAGTACAAGGGGTTATAGGATTGCTACACGTGGTCATACCTACTCAAAGCAATCTGAAGCCATCATAAATGATCTCCACAGATAAATCTTATCCATATGGATAAAAAATCATTCGCGGGAATAAAATTGTCTTAAAGAGATAAAGCCCCATGTCAGGCCTCTTGAATAGACACGTAGCCAGTTCCCAAGGATCAAAGTCAAGCTTAAGATAATTGTCAGAGTCTTGCTTATGTGCGGGAATATAATTTGAATAACATAAACAATGAAAAGTCCGGATAAGTTCAAACTCTATGAAGTTACACCTAAAGTTGTTGAGGATAAAGGTCTTCATGTTCGTAGGATAGGAATCATGTCATTTGACAGTTATTCGCAAGTTCAATTGACTATGAAAGATAAAACCCAACCCATAGAAATAAGGAAAAGATAAGGGCGACATAGTTGCAATTTAATCTTTATAAATATAAGGTCCCTCAAACAATTAAGGGCAATTGATATTTTCCCAAACGTAGGTTAGAAAGCAAAAGAAGCTTTGAAAATTGGTAAGCGTAGCAGGAAAAGAGCACAATGAGAATCTCTTCAGTAAGGTGACGTAAGAATCTTGTATACGATACATAAAAATAAAATATTTTGAAGCTTTCCTTTTTATATTTGTTGTAAACCGTTATCAGATGTGTTTTATCTCCCTTATATGGAGAAGATGTAATTAACAAGTTTGATTGAAGAAGCCAGAGAAGTGTAAATCCCTTAAAATACATCAACATCATTCTAAATGAATGGTTAATTTGTTACACGCTCCGAAATTTGATGTGTACAAAGTTTTGACACGAGGAGGAGCCAAGCAAGATCATACTTTTTTAGCTGAATAAGGAGTGCTTAAAAGAAAGGATAAGAAGAGGGATTTGATAGAGAAGAGACATGACGGATTAAGAGTCAAAGCAAATCTATCACAGGAATTAAGAGAAAGATTCACGTTATTAAGAAAAGATTTAAGGGAATTAACTAAATTTTCCTTACATTCGCGTAGAGATTTTGAAAAAATGTATATTCGATGAGATACCAAAAGAGGGTTGGAGAAAATTTCTAAAACAGGAGATGTAACGCACCCCTGCACTTAAAGGGTAAAAATATAATTATATATATAAGGGTAAAATTATCATTTTATGTGATTTAGACTGACCTAGACATGATTTAGGATAAGTTGGACGACCATTGAACCACTAAGGTTAGACTTTGGAGACCAAAGGTGAAAAAAACATAAAATTCAACAAAATTCAGGTGTGATCGGTCACAAACCCCATGACCAATAACGAAACTCCTAGGTGGTATGACCGATCACACACGAGGAGCACAGTTATGACCGATCACAAACCCCGTGACCAGTCACAGTCGTAACCTATCACAAACCCTGTGGCGGGGCACACTCATCTCATGACCCTTGTTATGAATTGAGTCGCAAAAATTTTATATGTGCAAAATGGCGTAACAATCGCCCATTTGACCCCCACACTTATGGGATCTCGACTAGGACAAGTTAAAACCCCATTAATACATCATTTAGGTCATTCATTTAGAGTAATTAGAATAAAGTGGGAAAGGGTCAGAAAGGCTTGGGAGAGAAAGATGAAGTTCTTCCTTAATTGGGTAAGTTTCATCATCAACCTTGAAAACCTTGCAAAGAGCTTATTTTCTTCCTAGATATTTCTAATTTCATTCTTCTAATGTAAGATTTTCATCATTTTACAGAGGATAAAGGGAAATGAAAGGATGTTCTTCTTCAAGATCTTCTTGGCAAGTAGAAGGAGAAGCTTAGGTAAGTAGTTATACAAAGGTAGAATCTTAGAAACCCTATCTCTTGTGGTTATTTATGATAAGATATTGCAATTTTCTGTTTGGATCTTAGAAATCCCTATTTTATATTATGAGAAAAAATGGATTTGCATACTATTTATATGTATTTCCTTGAAATGATGATTCTTATGCATTATGAATGCTTGTAAACTATGATTCTATAGCTCTACAATTTTCATGAAAGATATGAATGAATGTTTTGCTTGAATTTCATGAGAAGTATGATTATTTGAATTAGTGATGACCATCTTTTAAATATGTTGGTTAAAGGTGGTGTTAGAAGATAACCATAAAGCTTGTTGATGTTCGTGTAATGATGTTTGCATATTGAGGTGCATAAATTGCTTAGGATACTCTATAAAATGATTAAAGTAAGATATGCTTAGAGATAATGAATGATTGGATGACATATATGATTGAATTGTTATTTATACCATTACTCATGTTATGTGTATTGGTTTCATGATGTTTGAAAATATATAAAGGGTTGTATGATTTTCCTTATTAATAAGGTTAAAGAATGATTTATTTATATTGCATACATTTTTTATCTTGCTAGCATGTTTATATCATAAGAACATAGTTGCCTCTTGCATTATGATAGTATAATATGCTAAGTAATGGTAAGATAAGGTAAGATAGATAATAATGAACAATATGTAAAATGAATAAAGGATAAAGAGAATGAAATAAGATAACAAAAGTAAAGATAAGTGTCTAAATTATGAAGGCCTCACCATTGGGAGTTAAATGGTGACTAGTGTTAATTGAGAAGTAAAAATAATATATGGTATAAACAACAACAACAAACAGCCTTATCCCAACTATTTGGGGTCAGCTACACAAATCCTGTTCCGCCATTCCGCTCTGT
>JAOXJP010226913.1:0-11399 GCA_025762735.1 Platanus orientalis | reverse complement strand
GTTGCATACCACCCAGCTAAATATCTATATGAGTTCTGTGATATGGTGGGAGCTGTAGGATGACTCTTTGTGAACATATTCCTATGTTTAACTTTAATTTTTTGAACCTACCCATGTTTAAATTCCCTAATTAACTTCTTCATGTTTAGCCAATACCCTTTTGGTTGATTTTCTTTATTACTACCTAGTTTAATCGTTTAATCACACTTTTTTTAACCATTAAATTTTGGGACAGCTTGTTTCAGTTTTCGAAACCCTTAAATTAGTTAAATAATCTTCTCATTGCTTAGGTCCTTATTGTGTTCATTGCTTTGTTTCCCTTCTTTTTATGCATGATAAATATAACTGAAGAATTACTTGAATTAGCATTTGAACTATGCAAGTAAGAAACTCGTTTATTTATTTTATTGTTTTTTTAGCAATTTTATTCCTATCTCCTTACACACACTCACTATCCTACATGCATGCTGCATCACCCATTGGCAACTATTCCTGAGAGTTGAAGAATCTCGATTCTAATATAAATTATGAGGGAAGGCCAAGGAAAGGGGATATAAGGCAGGACATGAGGAGGAATGGCAAAAAAATTGACAATGATGAAGAAAATCATTATTTCTTGGAACATTAGGTGTTTGTGGAAGGATGAGAAGAGATGGTGTGTTAATGATGTAGTGAGGAGGTGGAAGACTGATATCCCCTGACGTTGCAAGAAACCAAATTACATAAACTTACCAGGAAAATAATGAGGGACTTATGGGGAAGACATCCCATCCGGTTCATTCATAAACCTGTAGAGGGTAGAGCTGTTGGAATTTTAGTCATATGGAATTCAAAGTCTATAGAGGTGACTAATTCGAGAATAGGCGAATTCTTTATTTCGGTGTTGTGTAGAAATAAGGAGGATGGTTCTAGATGGGCTTTTTCAGGAGTTTATGGTCCTTGTGCTCAGGAAGCTTCATTAAGACTCTGGGAGGAGCTAAGTAATATTTTAAATCATTGGAAAGTTCCCTGGTGTTTGGGAGGTGATTTTAATGTGGTTCGATTTCCTTTTAAAAGACTAGGGGCTGCCAGGTTTCTCATTAGATGAAGATGTTCAATGATTTTATTGAGACTCGTGATTTGGTGGATCTTCCTTTAAAAGGAGCAACATTCTCTTTGTCTAATGGGCAAAAGAGGTTTGCCAATAGCCGTATAGATAGATTTTTATTCACGTATGATTGGATGGAGCACTTTCCCCTAATTTCTCAAGAAGCCTTTCCATACCCTGCCTTGGATCACTTGCCAATTATGCTAAGTGTGGGGGAATTTCACGAGGGTTCAAGACCCTTCTGATTTGAACTTATGTGGTTAGAAATTCCAGGCTTTAAAGAGAAAATAAAGATATGGTGGGAGAATATCAAAGTGGAAGGAACGGCTAGTTGCAAGTTTGGTCGAAACTTAAACTCTTGAAAGATAGAATAGTCTGGTAGAAAAGGAGGAATTTGGTTGCATAAAAGAAAGAAAAAATGATGAGGACATCAGTCCTAGGATGCCTCTTAGGCAGTACCAGCGTAGGAGGGTTTTATTGGCCATATGGTTTGATTAGACATGTGGGTTCCACATGTTTTGGGTGCGCCCTTGAGTGCTATATGTCATATTTTGTTGGGTATTATTTGGGTTATTTTAGAGTGTTGTTTGATACCCTTTCTATGATTTATTTGATGTATTGGGGCTGTTTTTTGTAATTTTTAGTTTTAGGGACATAGAGGGAATTTTCATTATTGTTTTTGGGTATAATTGGGAGACCCCCTCTAACAGGCTGATCGAGTAGGCATCTTTATGGGTATTTTTTTTTCTTTTATTTTGTTTTAGTAGTTGCTTTTATGTCTTATTTCCTTAATTTGTACTTGCCGAGGGCAAAAAATTTTCATTGAAGTTTGAATAAAGATTATGGTTTTCTAATGCTTACATGCTTGGAGTGCTCTCTCTCTCTCTAAGATTCCCCCCTCATAGACCCTAAGTGGGATTGTTTGGATTGAAAGTTGGTGATTTCTTCCAAGAGGTATCTCTTTATCTTCTCCCTTCTTTTCTTTTACTTCTCCTATTTCCTCCCCTTTCTCTTCTCTTCTTTTTTGGTTTTCTATTGATACCTTTTCTAAAACTGATTTTGGGCCTTCATGCAATCACTTATTACATAACCCTAAACCTCTAGTGATTTGTGCTGTGAAAGTCTATTTTATTTATCATAAAAAATATACTAGTGTGTGATCATTGGCCTAAGAGAGATTTTCCTCTTTATGCTACACCATTTTTGGTATCAAAACCCAGGTTCCAAGTTGGCTTCCTTCCAATTGGGATCCTTGGAAACTTTCTTCTTTTTCTTCCTCAATTCTTCCCATTCATTTCTTCTTCTTTATTCTTTATTTTATTTGTTTGCTGTTTTCTGTAGCAGTAGTTCCAAGCCCCTTCCAGCCTTAATCAAACCTTATCTGTTTCTTAGTCTGGATTGAAGAAATTGACCCAATCATGGAGCACTAATCTGATCGTGTGGACTGTTGGAGGTATTATTACTAAAATACCCCTGGTTTACACCATCTGGGAGGGTATTTTGGGTCCATTCTGAAGTTCGAAATTAAAAGGGGTCATATCAGATCTGGCGACAATGGAGGTGAATTATTTTCCTTCATAATAGGGATTGAAATTTCAAATCTGGTATTATTGGAAAACAAATCTGATCGTGGGTTGTTTGGATACTGGTTATTCCTAGAATGCCCTTAGTTTTGGGCTGTTCAAAGGGCTGTTTTGGAAACTTCGATACCTTATTTTAAAAGGAATCTATTCCTTTAGCTGGTGGCAGAGGAATAGAGTCCTAATTAGTTGGGACTCTCCGTATCGTATGGGATTCTAAATTAGTAAATTGATTACATCAAATCTCTTGAGTGGGACCCATATATTAGTTGTTAAAGAGATGTTTTGGGAAGAAACCAAAGAAGTCAAGACTAGAGGGATCCTTACATAGTAACAATATTTTGAAGCTCCATTATTCTTGGGATCTCCTATTTCAAAGGGAAAATTGATTTATGTAGGATTGGAAAATGGCAACAAATTCGTGGGACCCACATATATATATATATATATATATATATATATATATTTGATATTCTTTTAAAATATCTTACTAAAATCGTGGGTTCTTACAGCAGCTCTGACAGCTGGCAACAACATTAAAGAAACCTCTTTTAATTGGAGCCCTTGGTGTCAATTGGCAGTAACCAACCTCATCTCTTCCACCTTGTGTGGAGCACTGTGTTGCTGCTGTTTATTCACTGCTATAGTCATTGACTACTGATCTGCTGGAGGATAGTTGCTGATGCTGTTGGTGTTTTTTCTCATCTGCAAGTCAGTCCTGCTGCTGAGGCTGCACTGCTGTCCATTGACTACTAAATGCTGAGTTGCTGGAGACATCTTACAGCACTGCTGTACTTGGTGTTCTCTACCTGCCCACAGTCAACCCCTAAGTGCTGATCAGTATACTGCTGCACTTGAAAGAGACTGCTGTCCGACAGTACTATTGCTGTCCTAGTACTGCTGTTACCTACTGTTGTTGCCTACTGCTGCTGCCTATTGCTGTGCTTACTACTGTTGCCTACTGCTTCCTACCTACTGGTCTGCAATTTAGAAGGTTCTAACATTTCGAGGTGACATCCATCCTTTCCTCCTACTACCCCACATACTTACCTGGTGTTTTTCATTCCCATTCTCCTACTATTAAACCTGAACACTGCTGCTCATTGTCTCCCAGACTTTCTATATTACTTTGAACCAATCCATACCCTGTTGAACACTTTTGACCTCTTGACTGAAACACAAATACTTATATCTTGCTGCCCTATTGTTTCCAGCACTATAACTAGGACCAATACTTGAGATGTGGACTGATTTTGGGACATTAACAAATCTTGAAATTGCATTTCTAATTCTTAATTGATTTTGTGGTTCTACTTTGGCTTTAAGTTAATCTATAATTTGGTAATTGCTGAAATAATTGTGTGCTTGATTCGAGTGTAGGAATCCTGTTCTTTTGCTTACTTGTCTTGATATAATTGCTCTATAGCTCATCTCCATTATTGCATCATCTCTTGATCTGTTTTCATCTTGCTTTGTTAGGATGACTGCATTATTGTTTCATCACATGCTTGCATGACTTGTAGGGTTTAGGGAATCATATCATCATACTTTAGATTAGGATTTGACCCAAACCTAAAGAACTGTTGTATGCCCCTAAGATCAGGAATCGACTATCATCCTAAAATGGCTATCGGAAACTTTAATTTAGAGCAAGTGCCCTAAGCTCTAAGTGAGAAGATGGATACCATGCAAACTCAACTTAACCACTTTCATCAGTCATCTAGGGAATTTACACAGAGGTTCGACAACCTAAAAAACCCTAGGAGTGAGGGTTCAGTTGATGGAGAGAATGCTAGAGGTCGCAACACATAAACTAATCAAGAAAGAACTGCTCATAGGAATAATGGTGGGACCCCTATTGGACACTTTAATCAAGGGGACCTAGAATATGTAGCATTGCGATCTGTGAAGGTTGAGGCATCTCAGTTTGATGGAAAATTGGATCCAAAAGCTTTTTTTGATTGGTTGTCAAACATGAATTTTTATTTTGATTAGTATAATTTGTCTAATGCTAGGAATGTCAAGTTTGCCAAGATGAAGTTAGTTGGATAGACTAGACTTCATTGGACCAACATTGAAAAACAAAGGCAACTTAGACGCCAATAACCAATTGAGACTTAGAATGACATAGAAGATAAATTAAAAGAATAATATTTACCCATGTCATGCCATTCCGAGCTATTGGACCAATGGAACACTCTTTGACAAGGAAATATGCCTGTTAAGGAATATATCAATTTGTTTGAGAGTTACATGTTGAGATGTGAGATCAATGAGGATCCCATGGCCACCTTGAGTAGATTCAGGTTAGGACTACGACTTGAGTTAGAAAAGAATTGATTCCCCACTAACATGCAAACTTGAATGAAACTTATAGGTTACTATAAGAATTTGAGAGATATATGAGGCCATATGCCCCACGTCCTTATAATTCATTTAGATCTAGCACTAGACCTGGGGTGATATTTAAGAAACCTCAAGTTGGGGGGGAACTTTTCTCGTGGCTTTTCTAACAACCAAAGACCTAATCCACAACAAGATAAGGGTAAAGAAGTTGCGAGAGACCCTAGTCATATACCTATACCTGAGATTTGCTTTAGGTGTGTGGAGGCAGGGAGACACAAAGGAGCCTAGTGTCCAAGCAAGAGAAATACTTTATATTTAGAGGACGCAAAAGGAGATGACTCAACTCCTAGAGAGGAAAAGAATTAGGAAGAACCTGAGGATGAGACTTGCCTAGGTTATGGGACACCCACTGAGAATGAGGATTTAGATGAAGATGATGGATATCTGGCTTATTTGTGTGAGGTTGTTGAGTACCCATCTGATCATCATGAGATCCCACTATGTGTTAGGTGTGCACTAGCCACACCTAAACAAGAGGATGACTGACGCATGGCTAATATTTTCTATACCTATGCCAAATCTGGTGAAAAGACCTACAACTTTATTGTGGACAGTGGAAGCTGCACTAATGTAGTATCCGTTAGCATTATTAAGATATTAGGACTTGAACTAGTACCCTATCCTTGTCCCTACAAAGTAGCATGGGTGAAGGCTACATCCATCCCAGTATCCCATAGGTGTCAGGTACCTATTGAGTTATATTCTTATAAGGACACTATATGGTGTGATGTAGTTAGGGCTGCAAACAGATTGGATTCGAAATAGATATGAGCATATCCGTATCATATCCAATATCTAACAGATATTATAAAACTATATTCGTATCCTATCTGCTTAAGTAATTTGGATTTCAGATATCCGGAAAAAATAGGCAATTCCATAGATGTTGTCACCGTCGCCAATGCGGTCTTCCCTAACCCATCTTTATCCTTGCCAAAATCTCTTATGCCATATGACTTGGCAACGATGTCAGATGGAACAAAACACCATCTCTTCACCTATGTGGTGGGTATGAGCTTCCGCCAATGTGGCATAGTAGTGGTATTACCTGTGGGTGCTACCATGGACTACGTGAGAACAATTTTGAAGTAAAGACTTAATATATTTTTAAGGGTTTCAGTTATAGGCTATTTGAGATTGTTGGATTAGTTTTAAATCCGGCGATCTATTCTCTATATTATTATATTTAACGGAACGGATCAATATATATCCGTATCCTATCCAATATAAATGGACGGATAAGCTTATTTCGAATTATATGCGGACCAAAACATGGAGTTTTTAAAGATAATTTGCAACCTTAGATGTAGTCTCTATAGATGTGGGACATATCATATTGAGAAGACTCTGGTTGTATGACTTGGACGTCACATTGTATGGTAGATCCAGTATATGTGTATTTGAGTCTCAATGCAAGAAAATAAAATTAGTTCCTAGGCAGCCTAAAGATGACTTTGAGGTAAAAAAAAGGGTTAAAATGGGCAAAAATGTGAAGGACAATAAGTCAAATGGTCTTCACATTATAAGAGCTAAAGAGTTTGAACAAGAGATTAAGGAATAAGCTATGATTTATGTTGTAGTCTCAAAAGAAGCTTCTCCTGAATCTGCTCAATCAATTACACCAGAGGTAGAACCCATTTTGAATAAATTTAAAGATGTTTCCTAAGAATTTACCTAATGAATTACCTCTTATGCATGACATACAACGTGCTATAGATCTAGTCTTGGGAGCGACTCTACCTAATCTACCTCATTATAGAATGAATCCAACTGAATATGTTGAGCTGAAAAGGCAAGTGGATGAGGTATTGCAAAAATGATTCATTTGAGAAAACGTGAGCTATATGCCGTGCTTGCTTTCATTACACCTAAGAAAGATGGATCTTGGAGAATGTGGGTGGATAGCAGGGCTATAAACAAGATCACGATACAATACAAATTTTTCATTCCTAGGTCAGATGACATGCTAGATATGATGGTTGGTGTAACAATATTTTCCAAAATTGATTTAAAGAGTGGTTACCATCATATCAAAATCCGACCTGGGGACGAACGGAAAATTGCCTTTTAAACAAAGGATTGGCTTTATGAATGATTGGTCATGCCCTTTACTCTTTCTAATGCACTGAGTATTTTTATGAGAGTAATGACTCAAGTGCTAAGACCATTCATTGGGAAGTTCTTGGTAGTTTATTTTGATAATATTATGATCTATAGCACTACCAAAGAACAACATCAAAAACACCTTGGAGATGTGTGTTATCCTGAAGAGGGAGAAACTCTTTGCAAACCTTAAAAAGTGTGCTTTCATGACACCATAAGTTATATTCTTAGGGTTTGTAGTGTCTGCACTAAGAATACCTGTTGATCCTAACAAGATCAAAGCAACTATAGATTAGCCAGAACCAAAGAATATTCATGATGTTAGGAGATTTCATGGTTTGACTACTTTTTATAGGTGGTTCATTTGCAGCTTTAGTATAGTGATGACTCTCATTACTGATTGTATCAAGAAAGGGGAGTTCTCTTGGACTAAAGTAGTTGCAAAAGCTTTTGCAAAAATTAAGTCTAGGATGACTTTTGCTCTGGTTATGCGTCTCCCTGACTTCACTAAAGTCTTTGAAGTGGCATGTGATGCATTTGACGTGGGAATAGGTGGAGTTTTGAGACAAGGACACCCAGTAGCTTATTTCAGTGAGAAATTGAATGAAGCTAAACAAAAGTACTCCACTTATGATGGAGAATTCTATGTTGTAGTTCAATTTTTGAGATATTGGAGACATTATTCACTACTGCAAGAATTTGTCTTATTCTCTTATCATGTGACCAAAAGAAGCTTAATTTTAGGCATGCCAAATGAGTTGAGTTTCTTCATGAGTATACTTTTGTACTCAAGCATAAAGTTGAAACAAAGAGTAAGGCAATAAGGCCGCTGATGCCTTAAGTAAAAAAATGGCCTTGTTGCACTTAATGAGGATTAAGGTAACTAGATTTGAAAGGCTAAAGGAAGCCTATGCATCATGTCCAGATTTTATGAAAACTTATACTACCAAAGTGAGTGATTCATCTGTACCTGTCCATGGCTATATCTTACAAGATGATTACCTCTTTAAGGGCACCAGACTTTATATTCCTTGTACCTCAGTGTGAGACTTCCTAGTGTGGGAGTTACATTCAGGATGTCTAGCTGGCAATTTTGGCTGAGACAAGACCATTGCTCTAGTGGAGGATAGATTCTATTGGCCAAGTCTCAAGAGAGGTGTGGCCAAAATTATTGAGCAGTGTTGTACTGACACGTCAGCTGACAAAGCAAATGAAGCAAAGTCTAGGATTATATACTTTTTTGCCAGTCCCTCACACTCTTTAGCAGGATGTGAGCATGGAATTCGTGCTAGGCCTACCTTGGATCCCTTGGAAACACGATTCCATTTTGGTTGTGGATCGTTTTTCCAAAATGACCCACTTTATACCTTGTTCTAAAACCTCATATGTGTCTAAAGTCACTAAATTATTCTTTGATAAGGTCGTTAGATTACATGGGGTTCTGATGTCTATTGTGTCTGATCGTGATGTAAAGTTTGTGAGTTACTTTTGGAAGACACTGGAAAATAATGGGCACAAAAAGTTGAAATTCTCTTCTGCATATCATCCTCAAATTGAAGTGGTTAACTGAAGTTTAGGTAGCCTACTTAGGTGTTTAATTGGAGATCATCTTAGGTCTTGGGATGGCATGCTCTCCTTTGCTGAGTTTGTGTGTAATAGTTCAGTCAATAGGATTACAAGTTTGAGTCCATTTGAAATTGTTACTGGTTATAAACCTAGGGCTCCTATTGACCTCATTCTCATGTTAGCCACTCATAAACCCTCTGAGTTTGCATCTGTATTTGCACAACATAAACATTTATTGCATGAAAAGATTTATAGAAAAATTATGTTGATCAATGAGTATTATAAACAATCTATTGATTCTCATCGAGTACTCCGAGAGTCTTAGGAGGGTGATCGGGTTATGGTATGACTTAGGCTTTAGCAATTCCAACTTGGAGTTGCTAAGAAACTACATGCACATGGTTCAAGGCCATTTAAATCTTGAAAAGAATTAGTTCTAATGCATATATTGTGGATTTACCTGATGATCTTGGAATTAGTTTGACATTTAATATTGAGGACCTAGTTCCCTACCATGTTATCACTTCTCCTTTTGTAGATCCTTTTGCAGACTCCAGTGATATAGGACCCTAGTTTATTCAGCCTATTCCTCCACCTCCACCCTTATACCAGAGGCTTGAGCAAATAGAGGATTTTCTTGATGTGCAGACAATTTCCACTCAACAAGGAAGTTATCTGAAATACATTGTTAAGTGGAAAGACAGGCCAGAGATTGACAGCACATGGCTGACCCAGAATGAGTACAGCGTATAGACCCTGACATATTGGAGCGATATAGGAGTTTTATTTTGTCAAAGGCAACTTTTTCTCAGATGCGGGAGTTGATGAGGACATCAGTCCTAGGATGCCTCTTAGGCAATACCAGCGTAGAAGGAGGGTTTTATTGCCCATATTATTTGATTAGACATGTGGGTCCCACATGTTTTAGGTGGGCTATTGAGTGTCACATGTCATATTTTGTTGGGTATTATTTGGGTTATGGTAGAGTGTTGTTTGATACCCTTTTCTATGATTTATTTGATGTATTGGGGTTGTTTTTGTAATTTTCAATTTTAAGGACATAGAGGGACTTTTCATTATTGTTTTTGGGTATAATTGGGGATTTTTTTTTTGTTTTGTTTTAGTAGTTGTTTTTATGTCTTATTTCCTTAATTTGTACTTGCCAAAAGAGGGCAATTCATGGGCTATTTATTAGATCCATCCCTTAATATTTTCATTGAAGTTTTAATAAAGATTATGGTTTTCTTATGCTTACACGCATGGAGTGCTCTCTCTCTCTCTCTGTGTATAAGATTCCCTTCTTTTAGACCCTACGTGGAATTGCTTGGGTTGGAAGTTGGTGATTTCTTCCAACAAGTATCTCTTTATCTTCTCCCATCTTTTCTTTTACTTCTCCTATTTCCTCCCCTTTCTCTTCTCTTATTTTCTGGTTTTCTATTGATACCTTTTCTAAAACTGATTTTAGGCTTCCATGCAATTTCTTATTACATAACCCTAAACCTCTAGTGATTTGTGTTGTGAAATTCTATTTTATTTATCATAAAAAAAACATACTAGTGTGTGATCAATGGTTTAAGAGAGATTTTCCTCTCTATGCTGCACCAAAAAAGGTATGTTTACAGAAAATACAAGAGATTGATCTAAAAGGCTAGAGTGTTCTTCGAACATAAGGGAATTTGATTTCCAAATACAAATTGATTTCAGAATATAACGGATTATTGAAAATGGAGGAGATTTCCTGGAGGCAGAAATCAAGAGTCAATTGGTTGAAAGAACGGGATAAAAATACTCTCGCTTTTCACAACATAGCAAATATGAAAAATTCCATCAATTCCATTAGGAGACTTAAAATCAATGAGGAGTGGGAGACAGACAAAACCATCAGAAACTGTAATGTAGAATATTTTAAAGTGTTATCTAAACCTTTTCCAGATAGGCTGGATTTCGAGGGAATTGAATTTGATGGCATTTCCATGGATCAACAAAGATGGTTTGTAAGGCCATTTTTTGTAGAAGAAGTAATGGCTGCTCTCAAGAGTTTGGAGGTTGACAAAGCTTTGAGCCTAAATGGCTTTCTTATCAAGTTTCTCAAGAAGTGTTGGGATGTGTTGAAAAGTGATGCAATGGTTGCCATAGAGGCATTTTACTCAAATAATCAATGGTGCAAAAGTCTAAGTGCTACCTTTATCGCTCTTATTCCGAAAAAGAAGCCGTTGAGATCAAAGATTTCCATCTAATTAACCTGGTAGCCTACTTGTACAAGCTTTTGTCCAAGTTTTTGGCCAATCGTCTTAAAGAAATGCTCCCTTCTATAATCTCGGATTTGTAGAACTCATTTGTACCTGGTCGGCAGATCATAGATTGCTTTTTAGTAGCTAATGAATGTATTGACGAAAGGCTCGAGTCCGGAAAAACATAGGTGATTTGCGAAATTGGTTTGGAGAAAGCTTATGGCTGTGTGAATTGGCACTTCCTGGATGTATTCTTTAAAAGACAGACTTTCGCTAGCAATGGAGAAATTAGATGAAGATATGTATCTCATCCCCTTCCTTTTCAATCTTGATAAATGGGATCCCAAAAGGCTTTTTTTTTAAGGGTAGTAGGGGGCAAAGGCAAAGTGGTGCTATCTCCATACATTTTCATCATTGCTACTGAAC
>JAOXJP010226912.1:0-11399 GCA_025762735.1 Platanus orientalis | reverse complement strand
TATATATATATATATATATATATATATATATATATATATATATATATATATATATTGTAAGAGAGGTTATTTATTACCTGTTGTATGCAAGTCATTATGGAGTGTGTTATCCCATCTTGCATCGATGATGTCCAAAAACTTCTTATAACTACGTGATAGTTTATCTTTTGATGGACTCCTTTGTCTTATCAATCACCTCATATATAATTGTCATTAGGGGTTTTTTATCCTGATTTATAATTTTTAGAACATGTACCAAAGGTCCCATCACTTTGCATAATTCGTCTACCTCAGACCAAAACTCATATTTGAGGACTATATCGCAAACATCTACTACCATACGCTTCTTTTATCTATCTTTGATACCCAATGCATTCAAGAATCTAATATCAGTGAAACATTTCTACAATTGGGTCTTGTACCTAATTATGCCCCTCCCTTTTACAATGGTCTCAAGTATTCCTTTAACCTTCCCAATATCCTCCAACATCAAATCAATATAGTGGGCAGCACATGGAGTCCAATAAAGATGTTCCATCTTATTCATCAACATCTTTACTACAACCTTGAAACTTGTTTCATCGTCCGTCATGATTTCAACATGATTACCCAATCTCATCAATCACCTTATCCATAAGCTTGAATTGATATTCTTTCATCTTCCTATATTCAGTGGTGTCCACTAACTTGTGGAATATCATATTGCGATTTAAATATATCATGAAATTTATCAACGACCTTCTGGTCTTTGTTGTCCACCCATCACACATAACAGTGCATTCATACTTAGGACATTTTTAGTAATTGATGAATAATCTTTCAACATTTTAACCTATCGGTCCAGAAATGTAGTACTCAACTGGTAAGGTGTGGGGGCTCTAATCCCAAGACCGTGCTCTGTCATGGTATCCATCATAGGATGAAACAATTAACCTTTTGTTGCATGCCATGAAATGCCATTAGCCACCATCCACTTGCATACACTTTGGCCCATTTCCTTAAAGGACTTCTTACTAAACCTGTCCTATAACCTCTTGCTTATTCTCAGATTCTCTGTCAATTCTAGTATCTTCCATTGTCGCACCTATACATTTAGTCATCTCCATCTGATTTCGTGCTTGAATAGCCTTCCTTTCAAGATCAATGGGATTATCCCCTATGCTCTCACATCTCCCTAGCATAGAACCACTAGGCATATACTATCACTGGAAAAACCAGAAACTAATCGTCATCTCAACTTATCCATGTAAGCAATCTTTTTACTTACCCTAACTGCTTGTAGAAGCTCAGCCACCACCTCATCGCTAGCATAATCCACCTCATAATGCCTACTAGACATCCTCATTTTTTTATACAACTCAGCCTTCTTTTCCTCAATCCTCTTCAAATTTTTTGCTTCACGCAGGTATTGATTCATCATGTGCATAATTTCTTTAGGCACCTACGGACAAGGTGTTGCTTAAGCCTATTCACACCACCCTGATATTCTTTATTACAGAAATTGCATCTCTTTTTCGTGTTTTCTGTCAGCGCCACATGACTTCCACCCAATGTCCTCAATAGCCTTACATTTGCGACTCCCACTCCCACCCCCACTTACATCTTCGGAAACCATTTGAATCACCAGAAACCAAAAAAAAATTTTAATTAAAATGTTTTACATATGATATAACATAGGTAAATTAAAAATATTTCCCTTATTTTTGTACTTTTTAAATTTGTTTAAAAAACACTAAAAAATGGCATGAAATCGACATGTTAATGACAAATGAATGCATTTTTTTGGAATATTATTAATGTAGAATATATTAGCAGATTACATATTTTTTTTATTTTCAGAATATTAATTTTTCTTTTTTTGAAATTTCAAGTAACACCATGAATTAGTGGGTTTTAATCCCAAACCCACAAATCTGTGATCATTTCATCGTTAGGATATCCCAATATTTTTATTTTTTTTCTAATTTTTGGTATTTTTTCCATTTTCTCCAAAAACCCCTTTAGATCTCCAAAACAGATTTTATATGCGTAAAATCAGTAGATCCAACCTTTATTTGAGCTAATCTACTAATTTCTATAAAAAAAGCAAGAAATTTTAAGAATACATGAAAAAACTAACCTTTGGATTCGGATCGGCAAAAAACACGCGAAAACCAACCTTGGATCCCTTGAATCTTCAAGTTTTTGATGATTTTCTTGCAAAAGATTGTAAGAAATAACAAGAAAGTGAAGTGACGATCGATTTGCTGAAAAAATGAAGAGGTTTGGGGGCTTTTGGAACGAGTTTGGGGAGTTTCTCATAGAAACCCCTCCTTTTTGGTCTTGACATGCTGGGGGTCGCGATCATCGATCCTTAGTTCGGATCAGATGAGCCTGGATCGAATCGCATGATCCACACCGGGATCAAATGATCCAAACAACAGGATCAGCGATCCTGTTACAATCCAACCTAGGGATCAAACAATCCCAAGGGGATCGCAAGTTATAGCCCTGGATCAAACCAATTTGGTTTGATCCCAATCGGGATCGTCCGAGTTTTGAAACCATGTTTCTCATAAAGACCCCTCAAACTCGTTCCAAAAGACCCCAAACCTCTTCATTTTTTTTTTGCAAATCGATCCTGATTTCACTTTTTTGCAATTTCTTGCAAACCTTTGCAAGAAAATCATCAAAAACTTGAAGATTTAAAGGGTTTGAGGTTGTTTTTCGCATGTTTTTTGCCATTTTGAATCCAATGTGAGTTTTTTCATGTCTTCGTCAAATTTATTGCATTTTTTGTAAGAATTAGTAGATTAGCACAAATAGAAGCTAGATTATGATCAAAATATGTAATTTGTTAATATGTTCTACATTAATAATATTCCAAAAAAAACGGCACTCATTCGTCATTAACATGCTAATTTCATGTCATTTTTTATTATTTAAACAAAAATAAATATACAAGAAACAAGAAAAAAATGATGGTATTTACCTATGTTATATCATATGAAAAATATATTAGCGTTAATTTTTTTTTCTGGAAATTCAAATAGCTTCTGAAGATGTAAGTGGAAGTTCCACTGTGGAACTAAGACTGGGAATCGCAAAAGTAAGGCTACGAAGAACATTGTAAGGAAGTTTCATGTTGCGCTAATGGAAAACAAGAAGAAAGATACGTAACTTCTATAATAAAGAATATTGGGTGGTGTGAATGGGCTTAAGCGACACCTTGCCTATGTAAAAGATGAAATAAAAGGGTGCCCGCGGGTGCCTAAAGAAATTATGCACATGATGAATCAATACTTACGTTATGCAAAAAAAAATTGAAGCATGAGGAAAAGAAGAAAGTTGAGTTGTATAAAGAAATGAGGGTGTCTAGTAAGCATTATGAGGAGGATTATGCTAAGGATGAAGTGGAGGCCAAGCTTCTAAAATGAAATAGAAAATTATAAAGACTGCTTACATGGATGAGTTGAGACTACGATTAGTTTTTGGTTTTCCCAATGACAATCAATATATGTCTGATGGTTCTATGTTAAGAAGATATGGGAGAATGAGAGATAAACTCATTGATCTTAAAAGGAAAGCTATTCAAGCACGAAATCAGATGGACAGGACTAGATCTACATGTACAGCAATGTCAGATACTAAAATTTACAAAAAAACTGAGAATAAGCAAAAGAGGTTATAGGACATGTTTAGCAATAAGTCCTTTGAGGAAGTGGGCTAAAGTATATGCAAGTGGATAATGGCTAATGGCATCTCATGGCATGCAACAAAAAGTCCATTGTTTCAACCTATGATGAATAGCATTACAGGGCACAATCCTAAGATTAGAGCCCCCACACCTTACTAGTTGAGTACCACATTTTTGGACTGAAGTGTTGAAATGTTGAAAGATTGTATTCATCAATTACGAAAAAAAATGGCAAGTATGGATGCATTGCTATGTGTGATGGGTGGACAACAAATACCAGAAGACTATTGATAAATTTTATGATATATTCAAATCACAACATGATACTCCACAAATTAGTGGACACCACAAGATATAAGAAGATGAAAGAATACCCATTCAAGCTTATCTATAAGGTGATTGATGAGATAAGGGACAGCCATGTCCAAATCGTGACAAACAATGAAGCAAGTTTCAAGGCTACAGTAAAGATGTTGATGAATAAGAGAGAACATCATTATTGGACTCCATGTGTTGCCCACTATAATGATTTGATGTTTAAGGATATTGGGAAGGTTAAAGGAATACATTAAACCATTACAAAAGGGAGGAGCACAACCTCTCTTATTTATAATAGTACCCAAACAATGAACATTATGAGGACATATACAGATGGATGTGACTTACTCCACCCTGGGATTACTAGATTTGCCATAGAACATGTGGCATTAAAGAGCCTCTTTAGGTACAAGACCTAATTGCATAAATGTTCTACTAATATTAAATTCTTGAATGCATTAGGCATCGAAGATAGAAAAAAGACCAAGTAGGGTAGTAGATGCTTATGATATATGATCTAAGGTAGATGAATTATGTAAAGTGATGAGGCCTTTGGTACATGTTATAAAAATTGTAGATCAAGATAAAAATCTCACAATGGCAATTATAAATGAGGCAATTGATAGGGCAAAGGAGTCCATCAAAGATAAACTACCATACAATTTCAAGAAGTTTTGGGAAATCATTTATGCAAGATAGGATAACACACTCCATAATGACTTGCATACAGCAGGTAATAAATAACCTCTTACAATATATATATTATTGTTTAACATTAATTTTTACAATGTATTAGTTTTGATAAAAATTCTTTGATGTTTATGTGGCAGCCAATTTTTTAAACCCCGCAATGTAATATAGCAAGGGGCTATCATTGCATTATAGGTTAAAACTTGGCGTGAAGAATGCAGTTCGAAGATTAAAGCCTAATGTTGTCAAACAAGATCTATGTATGTGAGACAAGTTATATTTAATTTTATTGATATTAAGCGTGTTGTTATTCAAAAACAATATGAGATTTATGAGTTAATTGATTTCCTTCTTAACCCAATGAATGTACTTGCAAAGTTTCGTAGATAAAAAGGGAGAGTTTAGCTCAAAGTTGGCTCAGCATGCTTGGTAGACATGCCTTCTAGGTTTTGTTTATATAATCATATAACACAACATTTTTTTAATAATTAGGTTATGTGAAATTTTAATAACTTTATATATTTTTTGTATAACTAACTAGTGGGATAACTATGGAGAAGATGCACCCCAGCTAAAGGACATGGCAATCAAAATCCATAGTCAGACGTGCTCATATTCAGGATGTGAGAGGAATTGAAACACGTTTAATTCCATACAATTAAAAACAAGGAATCGCCTGAAGATGAAAAACATCTACAAGCTAGTGTATTTCATTATAACATTTGGTTGAAAATAAAAAACGTGATGAATAGTAATTCCAATGAGGGTTATTATAACCTGATCAACTTAAATCACATGATTGAAGACAATGACACACTGGAGCCTTGGACTCATAAGTTGGAGGATTCATTGTTTGATGGGCAAGAAAATGATTGGCTTAAGGAGGCATTGGTGGAAGAGGACCAACAGGCTACTGTTGCCAAGTGTTTTAGTTTCAGGCGTTATGATGATGATGATGATAATGATAACCTATATATGAAGGCGCACACTAAATTCTATACACATGACGTTTATGCAAGCGAGGATGCGACTAGAGATGATGTAGCATGTGTAAGTGGCAATGGCATTATGGGGGGGGACTGCTAGAGAGACTGGATCTAATGGCAATTCATCGAGTGGTCATGATTGTGATGGTGATGGTGGTGTTGTTGATCCGAGTGTTGTTGGTGATCTTTGACGTCGTGTGGATTTACAGAATATGATTCCATATTTATATCTACACAGAATATTGATCATGGCACTCGATCACCACTAACTCAACTGTCTCAACGAGCTGATGATTCTACTTATAGCAGGCGACAACGACATGGATACACTAATGATGTGGAGGCATGGACGCATTCCATGGACATGAGTGGTACTGGATCATTCTCACATGATAGTAGGTTACGTGGTAAACACCGTTACTCAAATGATCAGCAGGGACATGCTAACGAGTCGAACTCTACTAACCAATATCGTCGACCACCATATATAGATTCTTTTCACCACTGATGCAGTTTTGAGCACATGTTAGCGAGTCGAGCTCTAATAGCCAGTCTTATCCACCATAGTTTATGAATTTGTTTCCACCAACAATGCAATTTGGAGAGTACGTTGGCGAATCGAGCTCCAATCAGTCTTATGTACCACAATTTCTTGATTTTTTCCCACCCAAGATGCAGTTTGGGGAGAATGTTGGTGAGTCGAGCTCTAGCCAATCTCATCCACCGATAGGTCCACCATAGATGCAACTGGATTTGGAGAGCATAGTATCCCTATTCCTTAGCTACACCCACCATATCCAATGATTGTTCCATCATTAGATACATCTGTAGCATTTGGCCCTAAAGCTACAGAGTCAGAGTCAAGTTCTAAAGGCAGTCGTCACCATTGATGTTGTTGGCATCATGATGTTCCAGTTCTAGACCTAGTTCCTCAACCAGCCCAGTTCCATGATCTCCCACCACAGGATGGGATGAGCCTCAATCTGTTCAAGAACACAAAGTTTATGAGATTTCACTTCCACCCCAATGAGCCACATGCAATACCATCTCCATGCATTTAGGAGTATCGTTGATATACTAATGATGATTATGTCCATGATCCACCGCGCCACTCATGGTGAAAATTTGACACCATGTTAGGTATGTTTATGTTTTTCATCATTATTTATATGTTTTGTATGGTTTGATTTTTATGCAGTAGAAGTAATCATATTGGATGTTTGCTTATGAAATATATAATCTTGATCTTTATACATACTCGTAACAGTGTTTATTCATGTATGATGCATCTAACATACATAAAATTGAGTTTTTCTTTCAAACTTTTTATAAAAAGCATTCTAAGAATATATATATGAATTTTTGGATTTTTTTTAGAATTGTTTGGCATTGGATCGGTTTTGGATCCACACTTGGATCGTCTATACACGATCTGATACAATCCCGGATCAGTTTTGGGCCTGAAAAATCCAATGCAACAATCCGAGTTTTTAAAACATGGTGAGAAACCCCCATTTTTTCGGTTTTAACGTGTCGAGGGTCAGGATCGTCGATCCTTAGTTCAGATAGGGTGAGCTCAGATAAGATCGTACAATCCGAACGACAAGGTCAGTGATCCCGTTAGGTTGCATAGGGATCGTCCAATCCCTATGTTGGACCGGACGATACAGAACGTTCCAGCACCGGATCGCCCGATCCGACCCAGGGATCAGACAATCCTACGGGGATCGTGAGTTATAGTTTTGGATCAGATCGGTCATGTCCTATCCCAATCCGGATTAGACGATCCGATCCCGAACCGTCCAAGTTTTGAAACCATGTTGATAAATCTTTAAGCCCGAGACCACCTCAAAACATCTGAGGTACCCCAACAGTCTCACATCAGCGTCAAGGAATATCATGGTATTATCTGCAAACTGAAAGTGAGATATGGTAACCCCACTAGATCTCACCCCAAAACCCGAGATAAACCCTGATGATGACATGGGAGGCAAGATGGGACCCACACGTGAGGACCATGGTGGCAAACATGGGATACATCAAAGGGTGATGTTTACATGCTGTTTGGAACTTTTATTAGTGATCTTATGGCTCTATTTCATGGTTTATGAAGTATTAGAATCTAGGATATAGAGAGTATTACAGCTTTTGTTTTTGGGTAATCTCGATAAGCCCATTTTACTAGTGAATAAGGGCTGGTTGACTTCTATATGAGAGGGCTACCATTTTGGCTAATTTTTGGCTTTTTTTTTTTTTTTTAGAAAATGGGTGCTAAGAGCCCACGTGTGAGTCCTAAAGTTTAGTTTCTATTTTCTTTGTTTTGATTCTTTAAAATAGGAAATACCTAGTGTACTGGAGAATGAAAGATGAATATAATTTTCTGTTGGGTTTCTCTTCTCTAACGAGTGGGATGTCCTTCTCCAAGCTCCTTGATGCCAAACTTAGAGGCCATGGATGGTCATGTCCAAGGTAATGGGTGGTAGGCGATTACCCTCACTGGTATCTCTTTATTTTCTATATCTTCTTCTTCTTCTTCTTCTTCATTTCCTTCTTTTCTATCTTTCTTTTATTTCTGTACTTTGCTCACTGGTCGTCCACCATTAAAGTACTTCAAGATTCTCCAAGAAAACTCATTCTTTCATGATTCTTGAATCCTCAAACCTGTAAACCATCAAAACCTATCTCCTCTGATTTCCATCAAGAAACCCTCTTTTCTATTCATACTGAAACCAGCGGAAGCTTCTGGCCTGTTTTCGATCTTTGAGTTTTAGTTAAGAAGGAAATATCCCTGCTTAAGACTAGCGGCAGTACCAGAGAATTGCATCCCCTACTGTTTGGTTGATTAGCAATGAAAACATCACCTTCAACACCTTGCGGCTGTTCTGATAAGGAGTTGTGATTGATACCAATTGTCTTTCTTCTACTGACACTGATCCTATGGAGCTAAAATATAGGATAATCCAGTGACCACAGGTATTACAGAGTTTCCCCTCCAAATTCTTGTGAATGATTTATTTTCTGGGTATACATAAATCAATCACCCAATAGCTTATTACGAACCTGTTTGATCTGGAGTCTGACCAGAAACCACACCTGAATACAGTCCACCATTGTTTTTATCCTAATCTGCCTATGTATAAATCCTAGCCTAACCATGCTTAATCTGTCCTATCCTAAGTCCCGAACAACCATGCATCTTTTCTCAACCTGATCCTACGAGTGCTTATATATATTTTCTGTTTTGATTCCAAACTAAACCCAATTAAAACCCCATTCATACCGCCTCTAACCTTTAATTGAGTACTCTATTTAAGCCATATCAAACCTCTGTTTTCCAGTTAAAATAATCTTGACACTGGTTTTATACTCTTTTTACCTTCATCAGTCTCTCCAAATCTGTCCAGATTTATATTCTTTAAAACCCTAGAAAGACACCCTTTCCCACTCATTCAGAGTTTGTGTGCTGCATCTATTGTGTGGTCTCTCTTGTGTGCTTCGACAAACCCCATCTCCATTTTTTGATCATTTTACTTTAGACCTCTTAGATCATAATAAAGAGGAACAGAGATAGGGGATCCCCCTACTTAAGACCTCTCAAACCATTAAAGAACCCAGCAGGACTTCCATTCACCAACACCGAGAAAGAGGCTGAACGAATACCGAAGAATATCCAGCTTCTCCATTTTGCATCAAAACCCATTCACAAAAGGATATAATCCAAAAATCTCCAATTGACATTATCATAGGCCTTTTCCAAATCAAGTTTACAGATCACCCCACTCCTACTGACCTTCTATCCTCAATACATTCATTTGCTATAAGCACCCCATCAATAATTTATCTACCCTCAATAAATGCCCCTTGTGGAGGAGAGAGAATGCTTTTCATTACAGTCTTCAATCATACAGACAAAATCTTAGAAATTATCTTGTAGACACTACTCAGGAGACTAATCGGGCGGATGTCCTTCAATTCCTTCACAATTCTCTTTTTGGGAATGAAAGCAATAAAGGAATTATTCAGGTGCTCATAGAATTCCTCCAGTAATAAAATTCATACATGACTTTCATCAAATCTCCTTTCAATATGCACCAACACCTTTAGAAAAATGATATGGAAAAGTTATCCATGCAAAGAGCCTTGTCCCCCTTCATGCACCTAATCATCTTATGCACTTCATCTTCAAAAAATGGCCTCCCAACCCAACTCTTCTCCTGTATTGATATCCTATCAAACTCCAGTCCATCAAGAAGGGGTCTAACGGGATGCTCATCCATAAAAATATTTAAATAATAAGACTATGCCTCATTTATAATCTCCATCTAATTCTGAGTCCACTCCCCATTGATTAGAAGACCATGAATAACATTTGAAGACTTGTGTGGCGTTGCGACTTTATAAAAAAAAATTGGTATTGCAGTCACCTTCCTTCAACCATCTAATCTTGGACCGCTGGCTCCAAAACGTTTCATTAACCGCAAAAATTTGAAACTCCTTACGGCACAATTCTCTATCCAATCTTTCCTCACTTGACAAATTCCTCTCTTCTTCCAAGATCAATGCCCTTAATTATCTCCAAACACCTCTTTTTAACCTCCTTAAAAGATCCCACAATGACTTTATTCCATGCTTTTAAGCGAAACTTTAGGGCTTTAAGCTTGAGAACACAAATTTGACTAGCATTCCTTAAAAAGGAGGTTTGGCATCAAACTTGATCTACCAAATCCATAAAGTCTGGTTCAAGGAACCACAATTCCTCAAATTTTAACAGGGATGGACCACCAAGACACCAACTAAATTCAAGCACTATAAGGGTATGGTCTGACAGTGATCTAGGAAGCGCCACTTGAGATCTGCAAGGGAAAAGATTCTCTCAATCATTGCAATAAAGAAATCTATCAAATCAATTAAGAGATGGTCTCTCTCGAAAATTATACCAAGTAAATTTCACACCTTTTGGAGGACTATCAATTAAATTCCACATGTCAATAAAATTCTCAAATTTATTCATTCTAATATCCCTCCTTGTATCACATTTCCGCACGTGAGTGAATACACCAAATTAAAATCCCCCCAATACACCAAGGTAGGTCCCACCGAGCTTCTGCATCATCCAATTCCCCTAGAAATTCAACCACCTCCCACGTAAGGACTGGGCCATATGCCCCAGAAAAAACCCGATCTTCTGAATCATTAACCATCCTACAATGAACCGAAATCGAAAAAGCCCCCACCTCATTCTCCACAATCTCCACCTTATCTTCAACACCCCCTTATGAAGATCCAAAGGGAAAGGATTCCTACCACTAATTAAATAAAAACAAAAGCCAAAAGATTGAATATTGAACTAATAAAGATTGCTGAAATTTTAAAGAAATACTTCAAGAAACTAAATATTTTAAAGAAATTATGCAAGAATTAAATGAACCAATTCAAGAACGATTGAATATGCAAAGAAATCAATAAATTAAAGAAAACAAAAGAAAATTTAAGCAAAGTAAGAAAGAAAAATAAGAGGGAGAAAAAGAGAGAAATAATGTAGAATGCTCACCTCATGTGAGGGGTTAAAAGAGAAAACTTG
This sequence comes from Platanus orientalis, assembly GCA_025762735.1. NCBI lineage: Eukaryota > Viridiplantae > Streptophyta > Magnoliopsida > Proteales > Platanaceae > Platanus > Platanus orientalis. The sequence goes on along the minus strand of JAOXJP010226912.1, from coordinate 148 downwards.
GGATACCACACCCACTTCAACACAAATGTGTCATCTTTTTAAATATCATCTTCAACTCATTTTCATTGATCTAATATGGCCTTTAAATAGGCATTACATGGAGAATAAAATAAAATAAAATCCTAGATTCTAGATCTTCTAACAAAAT
>JAOXJP010226911.1:0-11399 GCA_025762735.1 Platanus orientalis | reverse complement strand
CAAACTAGAGCATCTCACAAAAAGTTGATAGACATATGAACCACTAGACCATTAGAGCTAATCCATATGGATCTAGCCGGACCAACAAGAACCGAGAGCCTTAGTGGAAAAAGGTACTTCATGGTCATAGTGGATGATTTCTCTAGATACACATGGGTATCTTTTCTAAGGGAGAAATTTGAAGCATTTGATGAGTTTAAAAACCTATGTATCGAACTACAAATTGAGAGAGAACTCACAACTAAGAGAATTCAAAATGATCATAGAGGTGAATTTGAAAATAGAAAATTCACTAACTTCTGCAACGAATGTGGAGTCAAACACAAATTCTCTACACCCAAAACTCCCCAACAAAATGGGGTAGCTGAAAAAGAAAAATAGGACTTTACAAGACATGGCAATTGTCATGTTGTCTAGTAAAGACCTTCCCAAAAAGTTTTGGGCCGAAGATGTAAACACCACTTGCTACATAAGTAATAGGGTGTTCCTAAGGTCAAGCTCTTCAAAAACTCCATACGAGTTATGGAATGGAAACAAGCCAAACCTAAAATACTTCATAATTTTTTGTAGCACTTGCTATATCTTGAGAGATAGATAAAACTTAGGCAAGTTTGACTCCAAAAGTGATGAAGGGATCTTCCTTGGATATTCATGGAGAAGTAAGGCCCATAGGGTATTTAACAAAAGAACCTCTACCATGGAAGAATCTATCAATGTCATTATTGATGATCAACTAAGGACTCAAACTAACAAAGATGAAAAAAAGGAAGAAAACTCTCAAAATGAACCCAAATCACTTGAGAATGAAACCTTCCAGGGCTTCGGAAGTGAGTCAAAAGAGATAGACAATGATGAAGTGAAGCACCCTAAGGAAAAAAGATTAATTAAGGGACACTCATCGAAAGATATAATTAGAGATCTAAACAAAGGTGTCAAAACTAGGAAACAACTCGAAAATGTTATCAGTCACGTGTGATTTACATTAACAATTAAGCCTAAGAAAGTAAGAGAAACTTTAAATAATCCATATTGGATCCTAGCTATACAAGAAGAACTCAGTCAATTTAAAGGAAATTATGTATGGTACCTTGTTGAAAAACTAGAAGATAAGAACATGATTGGCACTAAATGAATTTTCAAGAACAAGATGGATGAGCATGGAACTGTCATTAGAAATAAGGCTCACCTCATTGCCAAAGGTTATGCTCAAATTGAAGGGATTGACTTTGAAGAGATATTTGCAACAGTAGCAAGACTAGAGTTTATCCAAATCTTGTTGTCCATTGAATGTCATTTGAAATTTAAGTTATATCAAATGGATGTCATAAGTGCATTTCTTAACAAAATACTTCAAGAAGTATATGTTGAACAACCTGAAGGGTTCAAGATTCCACACCTACCAAATCATGTATATAGGTTGAGAAAGCACTATATAGGTTAAAACAAGCCCCAAGAGCCTGGTATGATAGACTAACCAAGTTCTTGACAGACCATCTTTTCATTAAGGGGAGTATAGACAAAATACTTTTCATCAAGAAAAAGAATGGTCACATACTTATTGCCTAAATATATGTTGATGACATCATTTTTGGGTTAACTTGTGAAGAATTGGCACATGGATTTACACACATGATGAAATCCGAATTCGAAATGAGTATGGAAGGAGAACTGCAATTCTTCCTTGGATTACAGCTCAAGCAAATAATGGATGGGATATTTCTAAACAAATCCAAATTTACAAGGGATCTATTATCCAAGTTTGGACTTTCAAAGTCTAAACCCTTAAACACTCCTATCAGTACGAGTGAGAAAATTACAAAAGACATCAATGGACTCGACATCGATTCCACCGAATATAGGAGTATAATAAGAAGTCTGTTGTATCTACAGTTAGCAGACCCGACATTTCCTTCAGTGTAGGTGCATGTGCAAGGTGCCAGGAAACACCTAAGGAATCACATTTGAAGGCAACTAAAAGGATTATTAGATATGTCCATAGGACAATCAACTTTGGCCTTTGATATCCATTTGATACAAACCCAACAATAGCTAGATTCTCATATGCTGATTAGGCAAAAAATGTAGACTATCGGAAGAGCACCAGTGGTGGAAGTTTTTACATAGGTAATTTTCTGGTCTCATGGCACAGTCGTAAGTAGAATTCCATTTCATTGTCAACTGCTAAGGCATAATACATTATCATTAGAAGTGGGTGTACACAACTACTTTGGATGAAACAATGCTTGCAGACTATGAGTTATCTCAAGGAACGATGAACTTATTCATCGATAACTCAAATGCAATTCAAATCTCTAAAAACCTAGTACAACACTCTAGGACTAAATATATAGATATTAGACACCATTTCATTCATGAATTGGTGGAAGAGAAAACAATCTCTCTAAAGTATGTGTCGATTGAGGATCAACTGGCAAACATCCTCACAAAGGCACTGGACTCGAAAATGTTTGAATACCTTCGAGGTGTAATGGGGATGTGCTCAATTTGAATATAGGAACAAAATTACCCTAACAAAAACTTAAAAATATTCATTAAGGGTAATATGGAAGCAACCAAGGAAAAAGTGAAGAAATTGAGCATTTTCTTTAAAAGATTTCATTTTGGATCTATCCAAGATCGATCCAAACTGGCGGTAATTATAGAATACGAACCATTTTTTAGATATTTAAAAGGGGAAAACCCTTAGATTGATCCTAGTTGATCTAGGATCATTTCTAAGGCATTTTTGCTCTCTCCTCCTTTCTTTGCAAACTCTCTCAGCTCTCTACTCCACACAATGTCAAAGCGAGATCTAGAGAAGGCTCCCATGTGTGAAAAGGAGCAAACCAAGCGCCCAAGGATGGCATCAATCAACTATGGAGCATTCCATAACTTTGCCACCCTCCATAATTGCAACAACATCTTCTTCAAGAAGAAGATTTTCATAAAGAGATTTGTGAAGTAGACAACCCTCCGTGACTGCACAGTGATTCCACACAATGTATGGATGCAAATCACTGTCATTGAGGGCACTGTGCAACAAGAAGCATGAGGATTTTCTTCTCCAACATCCACAACACCAACTTCACCAACCTGTCTTTTAAGACAGAGGTTTATGGGGTCCAAATGCTAATCAACCCCAATAAGGTGGTGCTGCTTTTGGGGATTGCTCACCTCATCACCAACGTCATTGTCTTTCCCAACCAAGGGATTGACAAAGCTCATATTTTTTAGCTTTTTGAGAGAGAGAGCAGTTCTGGCTTGGGAAATAGTCGACCGCTAAGTCCTACAAAGTGGCGAGGGTACTCGACATCATTCTTATGCACAACCTACTATAAAAAATGCACAAGATCTCCATGACAAATGATAGGGTGCACCTGGTTGCCAAGTTATGCTACAATCATCCATCGATAGTGGGATAAAGTGGGGTCTACCATTTGGGGTGCTAATCACCCAAATCTTAGAGCAGTGTGGCATCACTTTTCTTAAGGATGTTGTAGTCCTTCATTAAGGACTCCCCATCAATGATGCCACCATCAAGAGGATGGAAAGGCAAAGGTGGACAGTGTCAAAGGTAGCTCAGGTAGCTAGAGAGGCAACACATCCTATCCTGGCACCTGCACCAACTCTGATAGATGCTCCATCAGCATTAGAGATTCCCCCATCTGCACTAGAGATAGCTCCACCACCTCCTCAAGTTCAGGCTCCCATTCCTGGAGTATCTCCAGCTTTCTCTGCACTCATCTGAGATATTTATCGTGACCATGGCTAAATCTTCTAGTGCTTCAAGAGTTTAGGCCAGAAGGTTGATAGCATGGACAAGAGGTTTGTCCACATTGAGGGCATCGTTGAACCCTCACGAACTCCTAAGCCTCGTCTTATTGTAGTCATCCTCGGTGATGAGGATGAAGACGAGGATGAGGATGCCTAGAGCATCTCCTAGTGTTTTTTTTTCTTAACTTGTAATCATCACAGTATTAATGAAGAAAAATATTTTTGGTTATCTTCTTATCTTACTATCTCTATCTTTTATCTACCTTTGGTTTCCATGGCAAAAAGGAGGAGAAAATGTTGAATGAGAGAATGAATATAGGGGAAGAATACTAATCAAAGGAATAAAGAAAATTGAGAATGAGATCCATAATCCAAAGTACTTCCTAGTGTTAGGCATAAATTTCCAAAATGTTGAAGTTAGGGGGAGAACTCAACATAGAAGTTGAAAAATCAACAAACTAAAGAACTTAAACACATAAAAATTGTGATCAATACACATAAGCCTCTCATCTCTTCTCATTTAGCATATGCATCTTTTCATGATTATTCATATCCATATGCTTGCTTGCGTGCTCATAATACTATTTTCTTTAACTAGACTAATCTCGACTTAAGAAAGGTATTTTGGTTGTCAAATGAGTTTTAGGACCTAAGTGCAATGCTAGAGAAGAAATAAAGTGCAAAAGACCAAGCTTGAACCAAGGGGGAGAACTAAAGAAAACTTCGCCCAAGGATACGCATTTATAGCTAGTCTATAGTCTTAGTATCTGTACTTTTGTAATTCATTCTTGTATTTTAAGTTTTGTCATGGAAATTCCCAAAGGGGGAGATTGTTGATGTAATAGGTTGTAAATTCCATGAACTATAAAATACAAAGGTGTATAGACTAGGGCATGAGAGAAGTCATGTTAGAGTCTAAGAAGTTCGGGGTCTGAAGCTACATAAAGAACAAGTCCAAGATCTCAAGAAGACCTTATGAAAATCTAGCCTGAAGCACACAAGACATTTTAAAACATTCATAAGACCATTCCAAGATCAAAAAGGTAAAATAGGTAATGTATGTGAATTAGAGGTCTAACGAAGGCTTTCAAGGACCTAGGAACCTTTCCAGACCAAGAAGGAATGATCTCGAAGTCACTAGAGCCCTCCAAGAACAAATTTGAGGCTTTACAGTCTAGTAGGATCGATCCAAACCTTTTGGTTCGATCCAAATAATTTGGATTGATCCAGGATCAATCAAAAGTGCCAGAACTCACCAGAAACGAGTGTAACAGCTAGTAAATCTTTCATAAATGAAAAAATTTAAATGGGGATGAAAAATAAATATTAGAGATGATTCCCATCTAATGGATTACAAACCACAAGCCCTTTATAAATTAGGGTGAGTGTCAGAAAGTCAACAAGAACACTTTCAAATATTTTTGAAGAAATATTTTACCCAAATCGTTTTTAAGCTCTAAAAGGGATTCAAGTCTTCATCAAGTGCGTATAACTCTCTAGATTAAGAAGAGAGAGACCGACTCAAGGAAGCATCCTTGCTCGTACTAAAGCATATCATTAAGAGGCTACCTAAAGAGTTATTCTTTTCAGATACTCAATTGGAATTCAAAAAGTCACAACTTGCTCAATAAGGAGCAATCCCACACTACGCTAATAGCTACATCAACCTTCATAGAGGTAAGCAAATTTATTTTATATTTATATGAAATTATGATAACTCTCACCGGAGACATCGAGAGTTTACACTACCGTTAGATACATTGGTAATGTTGACCTAGACATATCATCAAAGGTGTAGACCGTTCCCACCGGAGACACCGGGAATTGACCCAGCACTATCGCCGGAGACAGCGATAGTGTAGACTTAGCACTTCTATCGGAGACACTGAAAGTGTAGACCACACTCACTGGAGACATCGAGTGTAGTAGATAGACCTTATTTAATTTTAGCCTTGATTGTAATTTGTCAATCTTAATAAAATTATATAGCTTGATTATGGGATTTTGAAAGTGGATGTAGGCCTTGTGCCAAACCACTATAAACTTATTGTGTCGTGTGTGCTTGGTGATTGTCTTTAATAGTTGGATTCATTTTATTAAATTCCTCATTTATGTATTCATTGCAATTGTGCACGCTATAGTTAAAACAATAAGAAATTAATCAAATAAGTATAAGGAACCTATTAGCCTTGTTCCCACTTTGCTATAGGTAACACTATAGTGTATGATGAAATCTCGTGGTCTATGATTGGTTCATAGAGAAGTAATTTATTAATCAAAGGCCTTACATTGCAATCAGTCAAGATTAAGTACATTACAAAAAGGGAGAATAAAAATTGAATTATCCTATTCACCCCTCTCTAGGAATATTACTGGACTTTCACATCCTTTTTCACAATGTTGTTAGGAAGACTATGGATCCACCAAGCAGGTGTTATCCCCTCATATTTGCACCAAAAGGTCAAGTTCATAGTTGACAATGAATTTTTCATCATCCCTACTAACTCATATGTGATTTTCATGACAGGGTAAAAAGTTATCAGAGTTCGGAGCCTACAAGCCCCTAAAACCTACACCTCTTACCAGTTTGAGGTGGTAAGCACAAAACAACATGTAGTGGATTTGAAGATAAACGTCGAGGTCCTCCCTCCAAAGTTTTGAATGATAGCCAGGATGAAGTTCAACCTGAACAGAGGGTTAGGCAAGTTTTCACAAGACAAAAAAAAATACCTGGTTAAGGCATTTAGAATGTTGTACAAATTTGGTATGGGGTTCAAACCTCTATTAAAGCACTAACTTGGATGGGGCAGAAAGAAGAAGAGGTCTAGTCTCAAGACCCCCAAGAAACTTTGTTTCTTTCTCTGAACTACTAGCTTCTCCTTAGAAAACATGTATCACCTTCTCGGATGAGCCACAAACCTTAGTTTCCCATCCATACCACCAATTGTCAACATGAAAAGTTCACATTTAGAACCCATTATCATTCCTCTCCCATCAAGTATCGATCGTCATCTGATCTATCCTCTCAATTTTTCTTCTCATTCCCCTCTATTGGCAGAATTATTCTAGCATCTCCCATATTTCAGTTTTAAACCGTTTGTCCTAAGGTTGGGGAGAGTTCAAACCCCAACACCTCAAAACATAGGGAGGACAACACATCTCCTTTAAGTCTACTCTCCTTGCTAGGAAATGTTAGGAAACTACTACAAATAGCAATTGCTAATGGAGAGTTATACTTAAGTGAGGTTGATCTTAACCAGGTCAACATGCCGGAAGTGTGGGTACCAATTAAGGCTTTTGAATAGATTAGAATATTCAACATAGATGTACTAAAGGATCAGGTTTGTGACTGATTAAGCTTAAGTGTCATCAGAAGAACAAGATTCTTGTTTTTAGTTTTCCTTTTAGTCTTTTTGTTTATTCACCTTGTAATAAGAACTACGTATGACCTGATCCAATCAACTCATATTTCAAGCATTAGACCAATGCAAATGTAGTGGGTACATAGGTAGCCTGAGACACAACTTCAAGTTTAGTCACTTTAAAAAAAATCATTTTCGTTTTTTTTATCACCTTTAAAAACAAGAATTGCATGTAGCTTGATCCTAACAGACCAATGTTTTCAGCAAATAACCAATGCCAAAAGTTAGGTATGTAGACAACCTAAGAAGTAACTTCAGGTTTAGATATTTTTCAAAAAAATAGTATATCATCCCTTGAGACCATAATTATGTGCAACTTGATCCTGACTGACCAATTTTACTAGACATTTGATTAGTGCAAGCATATCGGGTATGTAGGCAGCTTGGAGCTTGACTCTAAGACTAATTGTTCCTTGGTTATTAAATACCATTTCCATTTAAATTTTACACTAAAAACCATTCTTTTTAATAAAACATGAAAAGGAGGAATGCAATGATGAAGAATTAATGTCGAGAAGGTTATTGATGCCTTCAAACATCAAGAAAATCGAAATCTTCCCATGGCGTATGACCTCTAAGAGATAAATCATGGGTTTGAAACCTTACATAAGGTTGTAAAAATTAGGACCCTTAGCACTTTAGATCTGGGATATGCCTTGGTAAGTTTACTGCAAGAATACATAAACATCTTTGCATGGATTTATGTAGACATGCCTGGTTTGGACATAGACCTTATCACCCATAAGCTTCCCATTGACCCAAATATTCACCCCATCAAACAAAATCCTAGGTGCCTACGACCATAATGGTCCCTTGTCCTTAAAGAAGAAATACAAAAAATAACTCGACACTGGCTTTCTCCTATCTGTCCAATGTCCCGAATGGCTAGCAAGCATCGTCTTAGTGCCTAATAAAGACAGAAAGGTCCGAATGTGTATTGATTACAGAGACCTGAATAGAGCTAGTCCCAAAGATGATTTCCCTCTACCCCACATTGATGTACTTTTTGACAGTACTATTGGACATGAGATGATGTCCTTTATTGATAGGTTCTCCGGCTACAACTAGATCAAGATTGCAATGGAAGACCCAGAGAAAACTGCTTTCACCACCCCTTGGGGTACATTCTATTACAAAGTTATGCCCTTTGGCCTTAAGAATTCAGGGGCAACTTATCAGTGGCCATGACTACTGTTTTCCATGACATGATCCATCAAGAAATAGAGGTCTATGTTAATGACATAATAATCAAGTCCTGTCACTGTGAAGATCATCTAAGGCACTTACAAAAGTTGTTTTCCCACCTAAGAAGGTACAAGTTGAAGCTAAATCCAAATAAGTGCATTTTTTGAGCCTCGCATAAAAAGTTGTTAGGTTTTATCATCAGTGAAAGAGGCATTGAGGTTGACCTTACCAAAGCTAAAGCAATCATCAGGATGCCTACACCTTACACAAAAAATGATGTATGTAGTTTCCTGGGCCATATTCAATACATCAGTTGGTTCATTACCCAGTTTACACCCCTTTGTGAGCTAATGTTTAAACTACTGAGGAAGAATGTTCCAACTAAATGGAACACTAATTGCTAGATTACCTTTGATAAGATCATGTAGTATCTGCTAAGCCCACCTATACTGATTTCTCCAAAGCCCAACCACCCTTTGATCTTATATTTGACAGTACATAATAGCTCCATGGGATGCATACTTGGGCAACATGACAAGACGGGAAGAAAAGAGTAGGCCATCTACTATCTAAGCAAGCGTTTCATGGATTACGAAACCAGATACACCCCTCTCAAGAAAATTTTTCTGGTGTTAGTGTATGCTACCAAGAGACTACGACATTACTTTCTTCCTTACAAAGTGTTCCTAATTTCTCAGTTAAATCCCATCAAATCTCTATTTGAGAAACCAACAACCATAAGAAGAACTACCCGATGGCTCATGATGTTGTCCGAGTTTGACATCACCTATGTCTCACAGAAAACTATCAAGGGGCAAGCCGTATCCAACTTCCTAGCAGATGGACCAGTGGACGAACCTTCATCCTTGAGCATTGACTTTCCAAATGAGCATATACTTTATGTTGAAGTCAAACAAAACAACATTGTCTAATGGATGATGTGTTTTAACGGAGCTACAAATCAGATAGGCAATGGGATTGGAACAGTGCTCATTTCTCCTATTGATGCCCTTATTCCCATTGTCGTAAGACTCTGTTTTCCATGCACCAACAACATAGCCGAGTATGAAGCTCACATCATTGGTTTGAAGGCAGCTATTGACGAACTTGAGATCTATAATGATTCGGCATTGGTTATATTCCAAGCCACATGAGACCGTTTCATCCGAGAAGAGAAGTTTTTGGACTATCATGAATGCTTGCAGATACTCTCCAAAAGCTTTGAGTACCTAACTTTCAACTACATAAGAAAAAACAAAAACCAAGTTACAGATGCTTTGGCTATGTTAGCCTCGATGATTGACATCCCTTAAGGGGCAGATATGAGACCAATTGAAATTACACAGAGAATTGAACCAACCTATTGTCTTTAGATTGCAACTATTGACTTAAACAGGGAGCCTTGGTTCCTCGACATCAAGAATTATCTTGGAGACCGGACTCTGCCCTCTATGGCTTCAATGAATAATCAACATGCCCTCAGAAGATTGGCAGCAAGTTTGTCCTATATGGCGGGACATCGTATAAGAATTCCCCTCATCATGTCCTTCTGAGATGTGTAGATGAGTCTGAGGCCCCCATTATCATCAATGACCTTCACAAAGGAGAATGTGGCCCACACATAAACAAGCACATACTTGCAAAGAATATTCTCTGGCTAGGGTATTACTGGTCAACAATGGAAACAAATTGTTGCAGTCATGTAAAGAAGTGCCACACTTGCAAGTCTTATGACAACATCATCAAAGCACCAACCTCTAAATTGCATAATTTAACGACTCCCTGACCATTCTCCATGTAGGGGATCGATGTGGTAGGGCTTATGCCTCGAAAGGCAGCCAAAAGACATTTTCACATCATTGTGGCAATCGACTATTTCACCAAATGGGTTGAGGCCGTATCCTTGTCAGCAGTCAAAATGAATAACACAACCAAATTTATGCACAAAGACATCTTTTGCCAATACAGTGTTTATAATAAGATTATCACTAACAATATAACCAATTTTGTGGGAAATGATCTTGAACTACTTTGCAAAAAATTCAAGATCCACCACCATCAGTCATCTCCATATAAGCTGTCGATGAACGAATCATTGGAAACAACCAACAAAAATCTCAAGAAGATCTTACAAAAAATGACGGTTAACCACTCTAATTAGCATGAAATGTTGCCCTATGCACTCATGGCATACAGAACATCCATTCGTACCTCAAAAGGTGTAACTCCATATTCATTAATCTATAGCATGGAAGCAGTCTCGCTAACTGAAGTTGAAATTCCAAATCTTTGAGTCTTAGCTAAGGCACAGGTCCTACATGATCAGCTGAACCTTATAGAGGAGAAAAGACTGCAGGTGATGAGTAATCGACAGGCCTACTAGAGGTGCATGGCAATATTTTTCAACAAAAGTCAGGCCCAAAGATGTTGAAGAAGGAGACTTAGTTCTCAGAAAGGAAATTTCACATGAACAAACACCACGAGGGTAACATTGACCAAACTATGAGGGACCTTTCATTGTTAAGTAGAAACTATTCAATGGGGCATTGGGGAGGAGTTTCCCAAATATATGAACTTGGATCAAGTCAAGCAATTCTTTGTTCAACTAATGTAAATCTAACTTGTGCTAAAAGAAATCTAGGAATGAGAAGGCCTTTGATTGGTCAGTTTATTGAACACTCTTTCATTCTTCAAATTTTGTATCTTCAAAGATTGTAATCATTTCCATATGTTGATCTAGACCAAAAGAACTAATGGTTCAAAAGAGAGAGAGAGAGAGAGAGAGAGAGCAAAGCAAAAAAGAAAGAGAGAGAAAAGCAAAAGAAAAGGACTTCTCTTATAAAGAACCATTAATTTCTTATCCAGAACCATAATATTCTTTCAAATGACATGATCTTTTCCAAAACATGGGGATTTTATAAAGAACCATGATTGTAACACGCCGCACCAAGATGCACATATTACTGTGTACATATCACACTTAGAATCCTAACACATGTCACATAAGTTCTGTACATA